>KN818399.1:0-27094 GCA_000827485.1 Amanita muscaria Koide BX008
GTTAGGAAATTTATCTGACAGTTAGGAAATTTACCTGGTGGTTAGGAAATTTGTCTGGCAGTTAAGAAATTTATCTGACAGTTAGGAAACTTACCTGGCAGTTAGGAAATTTATTTAGCAGGTTAGGAATCTTATCTGGCAGTTAGGAAATATACCTGGCAGTTAGGAAACTTGCTGGCATTTAGGAAAGTTATATGATAGTTAGGAAATTTATTTGGCAGTTAGGAACCTTACCTGGAGTTAGAAAGGTTATCTGGTGGTTAGGAAACTTATCTGGCAGTTAGGAAACTTATCACAGTTTAGGAGATTGGGTTTTTCCTGATGGATACCTGCAGCATTCAATCTCAGATGACGCGGACGGCTCCTTAAGGCCTTAAGCTTTAAGCATGATGACTGTATCGTCCATTTCGGCGGTCTGTTTCCAAAAAGCTAGCGGGTGGTAAAGCTCAAAGTCCCGGGCCCCTCGTTGACCGAGACAGCAGCGATAAATCGAAACTCGCAGACTCGCGATGGACTGTTCTGCGCGAGATTTTACACCCTCAAGATATCCCCTCCCCACTTCTATCTCACTATTCTTACAGCACAGCACTTGGGTTGATCAGATCATTGACACGTCAATACAGCTTTTTTGAGCTTCACAAACAGACTCAAGACAGTGATCTGATCCAGAGGTTTTGGCATATTGCATCCTAGAGTTAAGTACTAAGTCTAGCGAGTAGGAGATACTAACCCCCTTACTGTGCTCCCCATTTTATCATCGTCGGTGTCTCGACTGTCGCCTAGGTCCCCGTTGGACTCCTTGGGAGAGTTTGTAGATCCGACATATGGGGCGGGGATGAATGGCACGTTCTTCGCGAAGACTTAGTCCAACAAGGAGGACTGCATGTTGTCAGATTGTCAAACATTGCATAGCTATGAACGTCAACGTCACCAAATACCAGTCAACAAACTATATTTAGTACATGCTTAAGCCTTAGAGTATGCGGGAAAGGTGGCGAAGGTGAAACAGAAAGAAACCGAAAAATACAGCTGATACGCAGATCAAAACTACAAACAATGCGCGTGCAGACTCCAGATTGCTGTAGTCTGTGGCGTCAACATCGACGACGCCATTGAGTGTAGTAGGACATGCAACGTTAATAAGCAACGTGATAGTAAAGGTCACGACGCTCCTGGTAAATTATTAGCTGGCCATTGAATCAAAGAGGAGGCATTCCTACCATGACGTCCATATAGACGGCACTGAGAATAGATCCCAGACACTCCAGAATAAAAATTTGAGCTGAAGGACAGCCCCAACCTCGACATCATCGTTGTTCTAACAGTGTCAGTTTGGTGTTAACCTGGGTAAATAGGGTCAAAACATACTGTGGGATAGGCGGAAAAGTAAATGATGAGGGCGGTAGAAGAAATCAGGCCAATGACAGCCTGTAACAGAGAGCAAGAGCACAGAAACCAGAACGACGGAGTGGCTAGAGTATCTGCTTTGAACAGTACGGCTATCAACACCCTGTCATGATTGATGATCGTTCAGAATTAATAGCACAGTAGAAAAAAACTGACGCAACCAAGAGACTGTCAAGGGTTCGTACAGCTTTCCAGACTGAAATAGCGGGACGGATACCTGCAGAAGGGAGATATTCGACTCAATCTCAGATCATGGTGGTCTAACTGGGCTTACCAAGGCCACCTGAGATCCGACCAAGTGAGGCATGGAAGGTGGGTATGTTCAGCGTGAAGATCATGACTAGAAAGTTCAATGACGGCTTGAACGATATCGACTTGACGAGTGTTCTGCCATTGGTAGGAACACCTGGACCTGGGTCAGCAGTAATGTTTGCGTTGGTGAGACCAAGTTCTAGATCGGTGTGCGAATTGCGTGGCATTCGAAGAGGGGGTAATTGAACTTGCTTTAAGTTGTTATAGTTGTTGTCATTAAATCAATATTGGCATTCTAGACTCAGACATTGATTATGCGTACGTTATGTAGATGTTCGGGTGAACAATACCAGTCATTCTCAGGCTGGCAACAGCTGCACCACATATTTGTAGGGTGGCCACAGATTATACATGGTTTGCTGACAGCTGGCATAGACAGATGGACTGTATCTGGTGAATCTGCGTAGAGAAGAAGAGAAGGAAGTGTCGCTCGGGCGTAAATACAGTGAAAACAGGCCTCCTTTTAACCGCTTCGGCGACCTGTGAAATAAGGGGCGACAGATCCTCGGTCCGTTAAGTTGTGGGAAAGATGTTGAAGCATGTATTGTGGGAATAGAACTTTAGCATCATTGTCAGGAGGCTACAGGTCAAGAGGAATGGAGATATTCACAAGTTCTAATAGATTGCAAAGCCTTGAGGCACTTTAGCCATTAGGATTTTGACAAGATTAGGCTACGCGTGTAGACCCTTCGACAGTCAAGCTAGCTATAGTCAAGTGTGAAAAAGCTATGACGTGATCCAGTGATTTGAATCTGTGGCTCGAATGAGCCATCATAGTAAGTATCATATATGCATCATGCGTGCATCAATAATCGCCCACAACTCCATAACGTTTCATGGCTCCCTGGACAAACCAGGAACTGTTGACGGCACATCAAAATTGCGATTAAGGCAAATCAGATCTTGTAAGTTGTAACAAGCCTTGTAGTCGTAAGATGAGTGGGATCGTGATCCTGGATGCAGGTGGATCACGCGATCACTGCACCCGACGGCGACACGCCCTACATCCCACACTGTGTCATTTTAGGTGTTGAAGCTGTTTAAGGGATGCACTTTATTCCCATTTGGTCGTTGCCTCAGCCCGGAGACTCCGGAAAGCAAGCCTGGGCCTCCCGTACACGGTCAAGGGTGTCAACATATGTCAAACTTTCTGCAATCCGCTAGCAAATTCAAAGGTAGTGCGTCGTGGTGGGAGCTTCCACGTTCAATTCACTGTTGGGCAGGCCGCAGAATGGGCATTGATATTGAACAAGGCCTGTCCTATAAATATTGATGTGCCGTCAACCGTGCATAGTTTGTCCAGGGAACCATGAAACGTTATAGAGCGGTAGAAGGGGGATCCGAGCGGATTCGAACATTTTGTGCCGTATATTCTCGTATGCGAATAAAAACTGTTTCCTGTATTTGTTTGCGTGAGCGGATAATCACCAAAAGCGACATTCTGACCGATGGAAGCCGCTGGGATCCGCAGTTGCGGCCGGGAGCGGCCACAAGCGGACCCATTTCTCATTGGGAATGACCAGAGGGTTGCCTCAAGGCTTAGCAACTTTAATTAGAACTTGTGAAATATTGACCATGGCATCGCCAGGAGTTCTGGCGGTTATTCTTAGAGAAAGTGTTCATTAGGTACGTGTATCCATAAACGCATTGCACTACGGACTACGGCTAGGCCTTATTACCATTACTTTTCCCATCGAAAATGAAATTCTGCAGCGTCGTCAATCCCTGCTTCGACTCTGGCCAGGGCCGATTCCTCTGCTTCACGTCCACTTTCTCCTCGAGAAATCTAACGGCCTCTGTCGTAGTCAGTTCTCGCCACTGCAGCGACATATTCAGGCGCGCCAGGCTCGTGCGGGTTATCGATATCAAACTCGTAATGCGAAGACTTTACGATAACGTTCGCGCGGACTTTGACAGCTTTTAGGCCTTGAGCACGACGGCCAACTCGCGGCGGCGGGGCGCGTGTTCCCGACAGATCGATTTATTGTTCGCCGGTGATCGATTGATCGATTGATCACGGTGATCTGTGGGAGATCAAGATAAAACAACTGCAAAAGTAACATTCAATTCAAAACTTGTTCGTCTAAATTGCATCAGTTGATGCCATGTCTGCTAACGGGGGTCAGTTGCAATCACAGAGCCAGCCCGGACAATTGCGAAACAGAAGGCTCCTCATCTATGTTTCGTAATTGGCCTAGTAGCGAGTGGCGACATCGTCGATTTCACCGGCATCTGAGTCATTTTTCCACGGTCTTTGTTGTCGAAAGTGAACGGTTCATAAACGTGTCCAAATCGATGACTCTTTCTGGCATTCCTGCCTTAATTCTGGAGAAATGATTGCATCGTGACTTTGCCTTGAAGGCTAGAAGTTACCATTTCTAGACGCCATGCATACCCGGTACTTTGGCGGGTGACAATCAATGTTTCCAAACGTGGTTGGTCGTGCTATAGCAGGTGATACAAATAACCTCAGTTAGTATTCTCACGAAAGCCTGGGTGAAGCTCCGCGCAGAATAAGGGGTAATGGGTCCATTGCTGTACTGTCGGAAATTAATTCCCCAAAAGCAGCTCGCCAATGGCGTCTGGAGATCGTGACACAGAAGTGTGGTGGGTGATTTTGTCTGTCGAGTATGTATCCATTGGGATATACTTATTTTGCAAACTCATACGCTATAGACTTTTGCATTCATCTATAATAGCCTTTGCTTACATAGCGCACATCCATCCAGAACAGGAAATCTTTCAAAACCGCAATGACCATCACAGGAACTTTGGAGACTGCTGTCATCGAGTCTGACGGACATCGCTAATTCGCTATGTCAAACTCTCGCATCATTTTGCTTTTTGCCCGAGAACTCCACTTCTGTTGGTGACTTGGTACCCTGATTGACGTCGGACGAGCTCTACGAAATGCCAAGACCTATTCAACAGCTCTATCTGCTCCTTCCTGGGGCATGATAACTGCTTGATATCTTTTTTTCCCTTCGAAAACACCCTCAGTGATTCATGAATGCGTGGACCATCGTAACGTCGTCTATCATATATCATATATCATTTCAGTTACAGTTTATGACTTCTTTTCCTCACAGCATCCACAATGCTCGTCACTTGCCCGCTATAATCCTGCCACAGGGGTTCTCTCTTAAACGATCGATCTCATTAACTACAGCTCCCGTGATAGATATAAAGAATGATCACTAGATTTACAACGATACCGTTCGCCGAGGAATATTTCTTGTGCCAGTGCTGCGCAGCAACAACTGCGATCCCTTTTCAACGTATCTGACGACTTCATCATCTGAACATCGCCGAGCCACTGTCTTGTGAGAGATTTCTCAGCGGGCCGAGGACAAACCTCCAAACCTCTTACTGGGCGTACGATAAAAAACTCCCGCTGACAGAGATTCGAGGGACCTCATTCAGCTTCTGCAAACCCAAAGGGCGATTGTTCAACCCGCAAATGTGAGTCGAATGCGTCCGTCCATTCAATAAATTTCTTTCCTGATGATCTATGTTCTGCAGTACGATGGGCCAAGTGATTAATATTTTTAATAACCTGGCAAGAACAAAAAGGCCGACCGCAGTGTGAAGGAAGGTTGAACAACTTTGAAGAGAGACAAGTCCTAGAACCACCGGCAGACACCTGTACTAGGGTAATTCTCTGTCTCGCGTTTGGTACGTCATTATATATTCACACACGTAGGTAGATGGCCGTCTGTGCCATCACTGGTTGCCTCTGCATATATACTAGGTCTTCCTCAGCCCATCTGTCCTTTGACGCATATATTCGTAGCACGAGCCTCCACTATAACATTAGGACAAACCATTTCAAATGACATCATTAGGCTCTTCCATCATTGACTCAGATTCATGACTCCGCCAACGATTTGAACGGAGTAGCAGCCAGTAGAAGAAATCAGGCCGATGACAGCCTGCAACAGAGAGTAAGCGCCAAAAAACCAGAGTGAAGTAGTGGCTTGGGCATCTGCTTTTAACATAATGCAGGATTCATAGCACAATAGTAAAAAATAAACATTGACACGATAAAGAGACTGTCAATGGTTCGTACACCTTCCCAGACTGGAATAGCGGCATGAATACCTCCAGATGAAGTGAGATATTCGACTCGATCTCAGATGGTGATCATTTAACTGGAGGCCCCCCCGAGATTTGACCGAGTGAGGCATGAAACATCATGGGTATGTTCAGCATGAAGATCACGACCAGAAGGTTCAATATTGACGGCTTGGATCCTGTCCACTTGACAAGTGTTCTGCAATTCATGGGACCAGTTGGACGGGGACCTAGGGCGACCACAAAGTTTGCATTGCTGAGAGCAAGTTCCGGGTGTTTAGTCATTGTTTGAAGAAGTTGCAACACGTGAGGGAGTTCGCCTGAACCCAGCTTACATAATGTCGTCAAGCGTGTGAAACCTGGGAATTCCGAGTTCCCATAGAGAGGTTTCTTGCGTATACACTTAAATGAATCAATGATCAGGCGATCAAGCTCAAGAGCCCCCAATCCCGAAAAGGCAGGACAGAACCATCGATATGGCAGTCTACGAATTATGTAGTCTCCCGTAGCCAGACTATTCGTGGGAAGGAGGATGACGTGCGGAAAGAAAGCACTCAGACGCTCACACCAATAATCCTGCGGTATCGGTTGCTGTTCCGTGTTCTCCGTCCCTCGCCTCACTCTCTGCCACCCAGAGTTTCTCGTCCGCTGCCATAATCATCTGTCGCACATACGGCCCATATTCTGTGTAGATCGACTCTCGTTTCAGTGCCACCGTCAAGGCCTTTATCCACAGAACAATTCTCCCGCGCTGCTCAATAAACCCAAACCATCTCCGTCGCAACATCGGGATACTTATCTATTTATATCAAGGCTGTGGAGGGCGACCAATTCGATGGCTCTCTCCTGCCTTATCAGAATCGGGGGCTCCTACCTCGTGGCAGACTAGGATGAGTATGGTGCCTTGCATAAAACGAGTTCATCTGCTTTGCATATCCTATTTAACAGCAACAACACCGAGCAAGTTCAACTACTCCCTCTTCAATGCCACGTACTGAAGACCCGGAACTAGCTCTCACGACAAACGTTACCGTCGCACCAGATCCAAATGTTCCCATCAATGACAGAACACTCGTAAATTGGATATGGTTCAAGCCGTCGTTGAACCTTCTGGTCGCGATCTTCACACTGAACATACCCACGTTTCATGCCTCACTCAGTCGAATCTCGGGTGGCCTTGGTAAGCACTCCACTGGTTGAACCACCGTCTGAGATCGAATATTTCCCTTCTGAAGGTGTCCGTGCCGCTATTCCAGTCTGGAAAGCCGTAAGAACCCTTGACAGCCTCTTGGTTGCGTCAGTGGTTTTTTTTACTGTGCTATATAATTCTGAACGATCGCCTATCATGACAGGGCATTGATAGCCATGCTGTTCAAAGCAGCCACCACGTCGTTCTGGTTCTTTTGCTGTTGCTCTTTGTTGCAGGCCGTCATAGGCCTGATTTCGCCTACCCTCCTCATCATCTACTTTTCTGCCTATCCTACAGTATGTTTCGCCTCTATTTTATCGAGGTTAAGGCAAAATTAACTCTTTTAGAACAACGAACATATCGAGGCTGTTGATCAGCTTGACTTTTTATTCTGGAGTGTCTGGGATCTATTTTCAGTGCCGTCTATATGGACATCGTGGTATGAATGCCTCCACTTCGGATTCAATGGCCAGCTAACAAAATTATCAGGAGCATCCTGACCTTTACTGTCACCTTGCTTATTAATGTTGCGCGTCCTTCAACACTTGATGTCGGCGTCGATGGTAACGGTACAGACTACAGCAGTCTGGACTTTGCACGCACCCTATTGGTAGTTTTGATATGTGTGTCAGCGGTATTTTTCGCTTTCTTTCTGTTTCACCTTCGACACCTTTCCCAAATACTACTCTCCCGCATGTAAATATTATACCGACTTCCTCATGAATTGTTGTTAGAGTCACTTTGTCAGCTATGTGTACGGTAGTGTTCCTATGCAGGTTTGACGACGTTTCGGCGTTTTCGCCCGATGGCTTAGTCTCCGGTAGCCGATGATATGGCTGCTGAATCCTGCCACGTGATTCTTCAAACAGGTGCAAACAGTACAGTTTGCATAGTTGACACGTGACTCTAACAACAATTCATGAGGAAGTAATATTTACATGCGTGAGAGTATTCGGGAAAGGTGTCGAAGGTGAAACAGAAAGAACACGAAAAATACAACTGACACGGATATCAAAGCTACCAGCAGGGTGCGTGCAGAGTACAGACTGCTGTAGTCTGCGCCGTTGCCGCGGCCATCGATGCTACCGTCGAGTGTAGTAGGACGTGCAACGTTAATAACCAAGGTGATGGTAAATGTCAGGATGCTCCTGATGAATCTATTAGTTGGCCATTCAATTCGAAACGGAGGCATTCGTACCATGATGTCCATATAGACGGCACTGAAAATAGATCCCAGACACTCCAAAATAAAAAGTCAAGCTGATCAACAGCCTCGACATGTTCGTTGTTCTAAAAGTCAGATTTCCTTGATCTCGGAAAATGGGGGCGAAACTTACTGTGGGATAGGCAGAGAAGTAGACGATGAGGGCGGTAGAGGAAATCATGCCGTTGACAGCCTGCAGCAGAGAGCAAGAGCAGAAGAACCAGAACGACGTAGTGACTTGAGCATCTGCCTTGAACAGCACGGCTATCAACGCACTGTCATGATTGACAATCGTTGAGAACCACATAACACAATAAAAAAACCACTGACGCAACCAAGAGACTGTCAAGGGTTCGTACAGCTTTCCAGATTGAGATAGCGGCACTGATACCTTCAAGGGGGATATTCAATCTCAGATAGCGGTGCAACTGGAGGACTTACCAAGGCTACCCGAGATTCGACTGAGTGAGGCATGAAACGTGGGTATGTTCAGCGTGAAGATCGTGACCAGAAGGTTCAACAACGGTTTGAACCTGATCCGCTTGACGAGTGTTCTGCCATTGCTGGGAACACTGGCACTTGGACCTGGGGCGTTCGTAACGTTTGCGTTGTTGAGAGCAAGTTCCAGGTCTTTAGTAGGTAAAGTACGTGGCATTTGAAGAGGACGTTGTTAAACTTACTTGCCAGTAAGCTGCTACTGTTATAAGCTGTCCGTCGTCTGGAGAAGATCAATTGATTTAAGTTAGACCTACGTAGTATGGCATCATGATTAGAGATCACTACCACAAAGCCAAGTATACAACCCTTATAAAGTTAGTGCCTTAGAGTCTTCCTTCATGCAGAATAAATTTCCTGTTTATAGAACACTGACCTGCCATTTTAGGGATTTCCGATCTTGGACCTGGGGCCACTTTGTTGCCTCGTTCCCGCATCTAGTTGGTGATCTCGGTTGGACGTCCCGATTTCCCATTGAATCCAACTTGACGTGGGCATTCCCGCTCAACTCACTGTTTGCCGGAAAACAAAGCAGCCACTTGCGATTGGATAAGTAGGCGTGGTAACTTTCGATTATCTCGGGCGTTGCAATCTTGGGTTTTCCCCCAGCCCCTGCTCGTGCTCCATGACACCTCTGGGAGTTTTGGCGGTTATTCTTAGAAGTGTTTCAATAGAGACGTGTATCCATACACGCATTGCGCTATGGACTAAGCCTTACTACCATTACTTTTCCCATCGAAAATGAAATTCTGCAGTGTCGCCACTACCTGCCTCGACTCTGGCCGCGGTCGATTCCACCGCTTCACGTTCACCGGATTGCTATTTCTCCTCAAGAAATCCACCGGCCTCTGTCGTAGTCTTCTCGCCTGTGCAGCGACATAGTCAGGCGTGCCAGGCTCGTGCGGGTTATCGATACCAAACTCGTAATGCGAAGATTTGACCATAACGTTCGCGCGGACCTTGACAGCTTTTAGACCTTGAGCACGACGGCCGACCACACGCGGCGCGTTGAGGAGTTCAAGGTCTCTAACGCGCATGTTCCCGACAGAGTCTGCGAGTTTCGATTTATCGATGCCTTGTTCGCTGTCTCGGTCAAAGAGGGGAACCTTTCCGCCCGCTAGTTTCCGGGAAACTGTAGCGCTGAGACCACCGAAACTGACGATGTAGTCGTCTTGGTATTTCGCCATTGGAGAATAGCGCGGGTTGTCGGAGGTTTGGAGGACGATACCAGGTCGGGCTTCAGTTGTGAGGTGGGCGTCGAGTCGGGAGGGACAAGCATACATGAGTCCGGCGTTGGGATGTGGTTGCTGTTCGATTTGACGAGAAGATCGGTCTTGGAAGGCTTGGGAGGTGTGGCTCAGGATGAATTGGGTGTGGTGGTCGGTTGCGGAATCTTGGGCAAGTTCGTAAAGGGATTTCTTGCCTGTGGTCTTTTGGTTCTGCAGGTAGTCCTTGAACTGGGGTCGCAGTTCGCGTAGGTTTCGGAGATACCGTTGGAACTGTTTGCGAGACATGGCGTCGACGTTGGGTATGACGTGTGTGTCGATTTGTGAATCGTCACCCCATTGAAGAGGTCGGCTGGCACCGTACTGACCGGGACCTTTGTTACCCAAGCCAGCCAGGTCAACGGGAGTCTGGCTTGGCTTTGGTGACTTGAGTACGTGTGTTTCTCCAGGACAGAAATCCGAGTCCATGAGCCATTCTGTTTTGGCTTTTCCCAAGCCCTGGTGCCAGCTTGAATTGACATTGGTTTTTGGGGTAACGCCCATTTCTTCTACGCGTCGGATGAAACGGACTTGGTTCTCGGCATGGTTCCATTCAGTGAATTGGGCTGGCGACTCGAAAGATGCGAGTGATACGAACGCGTTGCGCCTCCGTAGGGCTATAGGACGCTTGAGTCCCCAGTCTCCGCGATAGGCATGAGCGGAAGGAGAAGAGTAAGTCTGACGGATGGCGGGGTCGTATGAAGCAAACTTGGAGCGTCTGAGTAGCTCTGCAAAAGGAGAAGAGGGGGGTATAGGTGCTGATTTTGGAACCGCAGCAGCTATGGCAGTGGCTGCAGTTGCTGCTGCTGACATGGATGCGCACCAACGGTCTTCCGGTCGAGAACTTTGGTCCAAATTTGGAACTCCGATCGGACTCTCCCGGAGTCGGGATAAAAAAATTCTCAGACTGTGATTTTGATCACAAAACCCACGACGACCAATTACTATCCTCTCCTATTTCCAAGGAAGGATGGTCCAGACAAGCGTCGAAGACTAATATGCAAGAATCTCAAAAACAATCTTTGCTGATTGCTTCTCCCACTGGTCGAGGGGCAAGGACGCAGGATCACCTGGAGACTTCTGACATTTTTTCAAAAAATGTATATTAGGCGGAAAAGAATATAAGAATTTTTTAATCGTGAGTTTTGCTATTTGTTGCACGATACGTGGATGGCGGTAGGGACCGATGATGATAAACCTGGTAAAAGCACACACCTCCGTCTCTGTCGAGATTGTGGGTGTGGATGTAGAGATAAAGGCGAGGCTGAGGGACCTACCGCCATTCGAGGACTGACGTAGTGATGCTGCGGCGATGGTCAAGCGGGATAGTAAAATGTATACTGCGTATGTAGAGTAGACGGGTCTCCGACTTGTGTGAGAAAAAGTTTGATACGCGTCTAATTCATTTTATTTTACAACCCACACTTGTGTGCTTTCCCTGGTCCCTCTCGAACCATCACCTCTTCCTTGCATGTCCTGCCGTTCTATCTATTTTTCTATCTAAAATCGTACGTCTCTCTTTGCTCTCGCGTAATCCCATCACTGAAACCTCTAACCCAGTTTCTTGCCTTAGCTTTCCTCTCCACCGACGGCCCAAGAGCTAAGAGCCAACGAGCACGCCTCAGCCCCATAGGAGTCGTCTTGTATGGCCCAGATCCATCTATACCCTAGACTGTCACCCATAAACTTATCACCCAGCGCCTCTGCTGCTTCTTTTTGTCCTGATATGCACTATCGCTCCCTTCCCGTCGCTCGCACGCCTTCCACAGCATCTTCAAGCACAGCAGCGTCGCCCAGTCCAAGTCCACGGACCTCACCAATAATCCCACCACCCCAACTAAACCTTTCAGAAAAGAACATGGTCCTGAATCCCTCTGCTCTCACAGGCGCCCTGCAATCTTTAGACGCTCCCACCGTTTTTGGATTGCCTCTAAAATACGTTTCGTGAGTTACGTTCCATCCCCAGGGTTGTTCCAGCGTTGACAACATCTGTCCCAAGTTTGGTCACCCTTGCCGTTCAGAATGCTGCCTTATCCATCGTCATGCACTATTCACGCGTTTCCACACCGCCCGCGCTTGCTTATTCCCCAGCGTCCGCCGTTCTCCTTTGCGAGCTGCTAAAGGGCTCGATATCCGTCATAATCGCCTTGACGCGAATAAAGGACGATGCCGATATGCAGTTGAGGAAGAGATCCTTGTGGGCTTACTCGAGGTCACTTCCCTGGCGTATGCGGCACCTGTGTGCTGAGGTCTTCAGCCTTGACTGTTGTAAACTTTCAATCCCAGCAATCCTCTATGTGATCCAAAACTCGTTGCAGTTTGTCGCCATCAGCAACCTACCCGTGGCCACGTTCCAGGTTTCTTATCAGATGAAGATCCTCACCACCGCCGCTTTTTCTGTCGCTCTCCTGCGTAGAAAGCTCAGTGGAACCAAGTGGTTGTCACTTTTCTTCCTGGCGATCGGTGTTGGTATTGTGCAGATACAGAGCTCAACAGGTCGACCTGTGCCAAAGAATGCGGGTGTTGGCAGTGCTCACGACTTTCATGAGCATGTAATGAATCCCATGAAAGGGTTTGGAGCCGTCATTGCTGCCTGCTTCACTTCTGGTCTCGCCGGCGTCTACTTTGAAATGGTGCTCAAAAATTCAAAGGCCGACCTATGGGTTCGCAACGTCCAGCTATCCCTCTTCTCCCTTATTCCCGCTTTTCTCCCTGTCATCTTCTCCTCGGCGCCGGAAGATTCGAATGGCTTCCTATCCGACGTCTTCCGCAACTTTGGCCTTTGGGCATGGGCAACTGTGGCTATCCAAGTACTCGGTGGTCTGATCACAGCCATTGTCATCAAATACTCCGATAACATTCTCAAGGGCTTCGCGACCAGCTTGTCCATCGTCCTTTCCTTCCTTGCCTCTGTCATACTCTTCAACTTCCGGATAACACCATCCTTCTGCATTGGCGCAACAACGGTGCTCGTTGCTACATGGATGTATAACCAGCCCGCAGCACCACCGCAAGTCACGTTTGGAAGCATTCCAGGGGACAAAGGCGGCCCTATCCTCGTCTACAGCGATTCTAGCGGCAAGGCAAAGGCATCGCCATTGCCAACTAACCCGAGCTTCACGGATTTGCCAAGCCAGTTTGCGAGGAAGAACAAACGCCCCTTTGCAACGAATCCTCGTGCTATGGCCAGTGCGGTTGGATTTGGAGGGTCTGACAACGGACCGACCCACTTGCAAGTGCATGATACAGGCTTTGGCGAGACGCTGGGCACTACGAGATATTTTGAAGCGCCATATGGATCGCCGGTGCCTTCGAGGGTACCATCACGAGGACAGAGCCCTAGCCCAACTCCGCTGCATCTGGATGGATCTAATCATCCATAGTTGATGCCTTTTGCCTTATCTCCCGCCGCCGCCTCCTTCCCGTTCGTCACCACCCCATATACCAACTTTCTGCAGTCGCCTTCTATTGCATGGTTGAATGGAATAGACTGTTTCTTCTGGAGTATGCTTCTACATGCTTCCCTTTTTTCTTAATTTTCGGTAATATTCTGGCACCCTTTCTTTGTGCAACCTTTTTTTAGATGGACTGCCGGGCTGCTCGAGAACTCTCTACACCACGCACATGGCTGTGCGGGCGCGAAAGACAATGAAAGTATACAAGAACTTTATTAGAGACTTTGACGACGATATCGATACGCCTTGAAACGCATTCCTCTCTTTTTCTCTCCCCTCTTTTCAGCCCTTACTTGCCGATGATTAAATAACGATCTTTTTCGGCTATTTACCGTTAGACTAGTACACTTTTTAAAAGTTCTTATTTTACCTCTTTTACCCTCTAAAGTACCAATATCCCCTTTTACATACAAAATGAAAGCTCTATGATCCTGACTGGGGATGAGCAGGAGATGTTACAGGTCACGCGGCATGTGATCGCGTCACGCCTGACTCACGTCGCGTCTCCGACTCGGTGACAGATTGACAGTTCGGTGGGATTGTGCAGTCTTCGATTTCCCTCGCTTTGTCAACTGTTCTCATGGCACACTTCCCCTGCAAAACACCACAGACGACGATATAGAAGACATATCTATGTGCATATCTTGATTTTTGGACCCTGCTGGACACAACACAACACACACACAACAACTAGAATAATGGAAATCCACGCTGATAACCAACGCGTGAAACAACTCATCTATGGAGGGGATATCTACAATGAAGAAGAATATGAATCTATGCTTGACAAGATTGACGATTTTCCTCGAGGGACTGAACATGGGTGTCGGAGGCCTTCGCTGTATTTGCGCTTGTTCGAAGGTGTGTGTATCTCTTTTGGTGCGGGTTTCTCTCTGATTTCGAAACGTTTGCGATGTAGATATGATAAACACGGTGTATGAACATGAATCTCACTTGTTGTCTCAGAGCGAGTGGGACGTGTTTGCGACGTTGAAATGCTATTGTTGTACGTTGTTCGTTGTGCTTGGCACACGTGTTTATTGATTTCTTGTCTGGGGGGCATGTCATAGATAATGCGCGGTATTGTCTCGTAAGGCTCGTCCTTCGTAAACCTGATCAATGGCATGCTCTCTCGTCACTGGGGGGTTACAAGAAAGAAGTCGGAGAAGTGGGACTTGTGCGCGCGATAACTGATCTTTGTCGACCTTGGGATGAGGTGATGAACGACGACTATTCGTCAAACAAGGAGGATGGCGCTGGTGGTGTCAAAGTGGAACAACAAAACACAGAAGACCTCGCATTCTTGGAGGAAGAGGAGGACGTCAAGATGGCCCTCCTCGATGCGGAGGAAGCTGCTGGTCCAGCTTCTCATACTACACCGCGTATGGACCAAGAAGAGACTTGTCAAGACGGGTTTCAGCAAGTACAGCTAGACTCTTTCTGCTACGACGAAAGTTCGATGGACACGACTGCCCTTCTGAGCAGGCTTTCCGTCAAGCAGCTCCAAGATCTCGTCAAAACAACGAAAACGAAACCAGCCAAGTCCAACGTGCGTTGTTGTTGCTGTCCAGACACATGGCTATGACGGTTTTTTTTAGAAACCGGAAATGATACGTGCTTTGTTGGCTCATGCCGCGACGCAGTCTGTGCTTGATTTTCCCGAGAGCCCGGCGGATGGGAGGAGGCGTAGACCTCCGGACACTTGTTTACGTCAGACGAAGCTGGCGTTCGAGGTCAAGACGACTTCCAAGGGGAAGGGCAAAGCAGTACCAAGAAATCAGGAACAGTGGTTGGTCCAGATGGTGCTCAAGATTCTAGGTAGGTATTACCACCATTTCCTAGCATATCGTGTGTTAATGTACCAACGATAGGCAAATGTGTAAAAGTCAACGGCGATTTCCATCGGCTCGTGCGACGGCTACATCTTATATGTTTTCGCTGCACTGAACAACCAACGGCACTCCTTCTCCCTGCCCTTCTCACATCTTTCAGAAAACGTGCATACCCCCAATATAAGTACATGCGCGACAAATCCATATGGCCGACAAGGGATGACCTACTTGCTTACGAGGAAGCATTGGCTTTCGAAGTTGAATTGGAAGAGCTCGGTTCGAAGGCTGCTCCGAAAGTTCTCCAAAGTTCGTTTCGCCCTTCAACAACGCCGATTGGAAACATTCTTCGTACACCCTGGACACCATTCAAGACTCCTAAAGACTCACCGTTGAATTCCAATACGAAACAAGAGGCCGAAGGCAGGACAGACGATATTCCAGCACCAATGGAGGCGGAAGAGGAGGAAGCAAGTGTAAGAAAGGCGAAGAAGATCAGAGAGTTTCTATGTCAAAGGATATACCCGCGTTGGAAAGAAAACATAGAAGCAAAGGCCAACGGTGGTTGTTCAACGCGGAAACCTGGCTTTGAGCGGTTCGAGCCTGGTGTGTTGACTGTGTTATTGCTTGCTCTGGTTTTTGTTAACGTTCGCATGGTCAGGATACATCTACACGCGAATGCTCCACCACGCTTCACGTTGCTTTGCTACTCTTAAAGAGTACCAAGCGGAATATGATCTGATACAGGATCTTCTCGGGCAAAGGTTCTATCGCCGAGGATCGCGTGCAAAGTGGTACGAGAGACGGGCCATTCTACAGATGATGTACCTTTCCAAGACTGAAGGGAGAAAACGCGATCAAGATGTTCTCAGGCAAGCGCTGGTGGGTGTAAAGGAAGCCTTGGTGGATGAAGATATTGGTATAGGTACTGCTCCCAACAAAGTTGCTGAACAAAGAGAAGTTGACGTTGTCCAGTTTGGCGACCTGCTCTATTCCGCCGGCTACAGCGGTTAGAAAAGATGCTTCATGTACCGGAGGAAGAATGTGCCCCTCCCGAAGCTGAGCTGGGGCAGCCACAGAGAGTGTTTGTCAAGGCGATCAGAGTCATGAAGAGGGAAGGCAGCGCGCCGATGGATACCAGTAGCCGACATGTAAATACGAAGAATGCCGTTGGGACAGGTGGGTTGCATTCATATTTCACGCCCAAAAGGGAGGTGCGAGATACCGAGGAATTTCTGGCTCAGGAGGATGGGAAAGAGCACAGTGTGCCAAAGGTAAGCAATTTTGCTTTTTCAGAATATCATGTTTATATTCGCTTCCAGATGCCAAAAACTCCTAGCTGGAAGGGAAAGTCGCTCTGGGTTGGCCGGGATAATGAAGAAGTCCACGTTGAGATACGCGTCTTGCAATATTACGAAAGTCTGGGGTTCAAAGGGTACGCACGTTCATTATTGTATTCGCATTATTAACGCATCAACGGGGCAGACTTCATTCGGAAACTCGGATCTTGACTACAATATTCTCGTTGCTATTTTGGGATATCATCTTCGCGGATGTACCGGGATCATTCGAAACGCCTTACCAGACGGCACCTCTGGACCTCGCCGAAGACACTTTCTACTATGCCCGAAAGGATATGATTGAGCAGAGATTAGAGGAAATCCACGACGGCAAGGCAAAGGAAATACTTGAACGACACGATGATGAACATCGTGAGAAGCAAACGATGTGCATCGGTCTGCGGTGGGATATATGCGAGAAGAAAGACCTCGTCGAAATCCTTGAAGTGAGTTTTGCCAAACTTTGCCGATCATAATCCCCAAAGTTGACTTTCTCAAGTGTCTTGGTGGCCACACTTTGTCGCTCGTCTGTCGTCTTTTCTGTGAAGACTATGGTGGAAGGAGTAGTGGTGTTCCTGATCTCGTCATCTGGGACGCAGACCAAGGAGTTTGCAAGTTTGTCGAGGTGAAAGGTCCAGGCGACCGACCACAAGAGAACCAAAAGGTATGAGGCACGAGGATCAATGAACGAGATGATTCATGAAAATATTAATAGCTTTGGTTTGATTCCCTGCTGAGAGCTGGGGCAAACGTGGAGATATGCCACGTTATTGATATTAATGCGGCCCCGAAAGAAAAGAGCAAGACGCCAAACACACGACGTAAACGGAAAGCTCAATCTCTAAGTACGCCGGCGGAAGAGAACGATGAACATGATCAGCAGCTGAACGACGATGAGTGGGTACCGCCAACCGACCATCATCCTCCCAGTGACGTGGTAGGGAGGTTACCGAAGCGAAAACGAAAGAAGACAGTAGACGATGAGCTACCTTCGTATTTCCCACCAGTGACCCAAAGTCGATTGGCTAGGAAGGAGTTGGATCTGCCCCAACCATCGTTTATACTAGAAACGCCTTGCAAGAGGAAGAAAGGTCAAGAAGGATCCTTTAGCCGAGGCATCTAATCTCGGGTGCAGTGCGGTCTTGCAGTCTGCAAGGCTGAAATGCGTCATTTATCTCAGTGACTGACCTTACATGTACGACTATGGTGTATTTGCGTTCGGCCTTGCCCATGAACTGCATGAACGCTGAATTGGATGTAGAAAAACGACAGGAGGGCTTGGAAGTTGAAATTGTATGACACTCGCTAATTTGTATTTGTTCCCACGTTTGTATCCCAGAATAGCATAGAATCACTTTTGCAGGTACTCTTTGACGTGTTCCAATGTTCATAGTACGTATGTCGAATGTCTGTTCCAAACGCCAAATACTGACACTCGGACTGCAAATATATAGGCTGACTCGTCAACAGAGGACTCTCAGTCAGACACCAGCCAATCCTACGGCTACGTTCAGGTCGTTAAAGAGAAGGATAAGAAGATCGAAGAACTAACCAAGGCAAATCTGATACTCCAGTACGTTGTCCTATAACTTCATGAATTGGCAATTACATTAAAAACCTTCCAGAACTCGTCTTGAAACGATAGAGTACATTCCATAGGCTCCATAGAAGTCTACATCTTGAATTGACTTTTGTTCAACAGGGGTGTCTTGAGGTTCCTAGCACCAAGTAGTCTTCCCCCGTTATATAGTAGTCTCGCTCAGGCCTACTCTCCCGCAGCACCACTCGCCGCTTCACCTTCCCTTCCTGGTCCACCTTTCTGTAACCCTACTTGGGCGAGTCTATCATCTTCATCCGATGTTCCGTTAAAGCGTGAGCACTATCCCAATGTCAAATATTGGTACAGGCAGGATTGGCTTGCTCGTGTCAAAGAGAACGGCAACTCAACCTACGTGACGGCAATCATTCGTAGAAAGACATATATTGAAGATACCGAGGGGAAAACAGTTGATGGATGCAGACTTACAAATATTCGTGCCCACGCACAGGCGATTTGGACAAACCTTCAACGCGCCTGCCGCCTTCCAACGATCTGGAGCAGAGCTGACGCAGAGATCGCTGGTGTGTATCGTCGTGAAATGCGCTCAAAGTTTTTTGAATTTGCGCTTTGCGAGAACGACTGGAAAGCTGGAGAACGACTGGAAAGCTGACCTCTTTGCTGCCGAAAGTTGTCCTTCTTGGTACAGCAACCATGTCAAGGGTCACGCGGTAAAAAGCGAGGCAATCGACTCACCCCCCATGATTAACTTCAAACGGCCTCTTTCTGCGGAACCGTCAGAAAAACCATCCAAGAAAGCCAAGGTCACTTATAATTATTGTCCTCTGATGTACCAGATTTCTTTACTTGCGACAAAGCTCGACGGCATGTCGGCAAGCCCTTCAATAGGTAACACAGGAACATCGAGTCCGATTACCATTGCGAATTCTTCAACATCAGTCGCAGTATCTCCGGAACCTATGCCGACTAACCCGGGCACCGTTAATCAGGCCATTTCTTTACTTGTGGTGACTCAAGAGTCTCAAGTAGACGATGAAATTGTCGACGACCCGAACAACGCGCCTGGTGCAGAGGATGATCAGGGTAAAGATGTTTCCTCAATCACCCTCTCAGCCATCTCTCAGCCTCTGTTTTACCAGTATCCACTGTAGCGGCGGCCCCTCAAACAGAAGGCGGTAACTGCTCCTCTCGCTGCAGTTCCTACGCATGTGCAACAGCTTAGCGGTCATCTAGGCAGCTAGTAAATACAAATGAAGTCTAAGGTCTGACTGATGAAGAACCGTCGCCTATGTCCCTTTTTCAATTTGACTGGTCGAACCATGTGCTACATTTTGATTAATTGTTCGGAAGGTTGTTTCAGCGTCCTAAATATATCGTCTTTTCTGTTCCGCAAAAACTGCTATCAATCTATTGATACGTCTCAAACTACGGCTCGGCCGCCTAATTCTAACCAATTCTCCAGGGGAATAGTCTGGAATAGTTATCTCCCCGTGTACCATCGGAGCATTTCTACACCGATCTAGAGTTGGCCAAGTATACAATGACTATAAGCACCCCCACGACAATAGTCCTGGCACCGTAGTCAATACACCATGTTCACATTCAAGCCAAGGCATGATTATACCGCGGCGTCGACCGAGAGAACCCATATAAAAAGCCTGTAAAAAGGTGACTTTGACTTACAAACTTGCTCATAATTTCTAGCGTTTAGCGTCATTCTTTAACGCATAATCTGAGCAAATGCACCACAGCGTCCATTATCAGGATCATTCATTGAGGAAGTCGCTGGACATGTGTCAAGAAATAAAACAAACGGCCGCCGCACCTGTTATGATAGGAGGCATCCCACTAACCCATCGGGCAGTAGAGTGGAATAACTAGAACCGGTTTGTTCTTCCGTTGGGATAGCACGGTCTCATTTGTCGGGCAAAAGCAAGATCCTCAGAGTTTAAGGCGTGGATAACAGTGGGATGCAGCTAGGTCACTCCCATCAACAGAGGACACGCCCGAAAGGATATGAGTGAACAGAGGTTAGAGGAAAAAGACCAAGGAAACATTTGAACAACTCGGTGGATATCATGAGAAGCAGACAAAATGCATCCGTACGCGATGGGATATTTCCGAGAGGAAAGACCTGGTTGAAATCCTTCAAGTGAGCTTTGCCGATCATACCCACTGACTTCCTCAGATGTCGCGGCGGCCGTAATTTGTCGCTCAGCGCTCATCTGTCACCTATTCTGTGAAAACTAAGAAAGGACAAGTGGCGGTGTGCCTTGTCTCGTCGTTAGGGCATAGAACAAGGAGTTTACAAGGTCGTTGAAGTGAAATGTCCAGCAGTTCAGGTTACCGGCCACAAGAGAACCCAAAGGCATGAGGCGCAGGGACAAATGCACGGGATGAATGATGAACGTATTAATAGCCTTGGATTGATTGAAAGCTGGGGTAAACGAGATGATATGTCATATCAATGATATCAACCGTCCCGCGTTCCGGAAGGAGAGTACTTATCATACAGCATAAACGAAACGCAAGGGTACGCCGGCCGAGGAAGAGAACGTCCTCCCAGTTACGTGAGGTTACGTGGTGGTTACCGAAGCGAAATTTGAAAACGAAAGAAGACAGCAGACGATGAGCTACTTGCTCATTTCCATATGACCGAGCCAATTGGGGATCTGGATTAGAATTTAGTAGAAAGATTCTGAACTTTAGCCGAGGCATTTAAGCTGAAACGCTTGTCTGTGTAAGTATGTACCTGTATGACCAAGGTGTATTTAGATAATTCGGCTACGTTCGGCGCCACCAATAGTAACGAATTGGTATTTCCCATGCGGCCAACCAATGAAGCACTGTTACAAGTAACTAAAAGCAAAGTGAACAAGGCGGCCGAGATGTTGGTTGCTTGACAGTAGAAAGGCCTGAGAAGGTTGATGACAACACTGCCGGGGCATATATGTTGCAAACGTCATCCGGTGCTTATGCAGCTGCCCTTACGGCACCGAATGATGGATTTGATATTCATCTTATGATCCTTACCGTCTAAAGCATTGACACCGCTTTCTTCCAGGTCCCCTCTCTCCCTCTCTTCCACCGATACCCAGCGGCGCAAGCCATGCCGCCCTCAAATTCGAGCAATTTCAAAGCATTGCTCAAGGCGCTGGCAACGTTCAATGTCGCCTCCCTTTTTTCCGGCAAACGACCGCTCAGTCTGCCCAGAACACTATTCGTCAATCGCCCCAAGCTGCCGCTAGAGTACCTGGACCGCAAAGGACGACCGAAAGCTAATCACGTTTATACCTCCAATCAAGTCGTTACTCACAAGTACAACTTCATTACGTTCATTCCACGAAACTTGTTGGAACAATTCAGGCGGGTAGCCAACTTGTATGTTCTTTGTTCTCTCTCAAGTCATCGGATGGGCGCTGAGCGCAAATGATGGTGCAGGTTCTTTCTAGGGATTGCCATTATCCAGTTCATTCCCGTCTTCAAGTCGACTTCTATTGCCGTTGCCATTCTGCCGTTGGCCTTCATTGTCGCCCTAACTGCGTTGAAGGACGGGTATGAAGATTACAAGAGACACCAGGCAGACAGTCGGGTGAACCAAAGCACCGTTTGGGTTCTAACAGGTGGGGGATGGACGAACCCAAACGTAACCAAGGCGAAGAGAAAGACTTTTATTCGTGGATTTGGGTTCTCTGGTTCATCTAGTGCCAAACAGAAAGCGAATGGGCAATTTCCATCAAGCGACACGAAATACGATTCCAAGCTAGAATCTGACACTAACACCTACCCTGATAAATCTGAACATCCGCATTGGAAGAGGACCTTGTGGGAGGACATCCGTGTTGGGGACATTGTCAAGTTAGAGGACAACGACCCCCTACCCGCTGACGTCCTCATCTGTTCCACGTCGGAAGAAGAGGATGTGGCTTACGTCGAGACGAAGAATCTAGATGGCGAGACTAATCTAAAGTCGAGGCATGCCGCACCTTCCCTCGTCCATTTGCGTACAGCAGTAGACTGCGTGCAGACCAAGTCATTCCAGATCAACTGTGACCGCCCAGAAACCGATCTATACAAGCTACATGCTAACGTCGAGTTGGATGGGGGAAGGACGCCGGTTGATATTTCCATGACGCTCCTTCGTGGCACCGTGCTGAAAAACACACATTGGGTTATTGCTGTTGTCCTCTTCACGGGGCTTGATACCAAAATAGTCCTGAACGCTGGGAATACCCCAAGTAAGCGCAGCCGAGTGGAGAAACAGATGGATCCCCAAGTGTAAGTCTAACAGCTTTCCTTTACCTAAAGCTTGGTTCTGAAATCGACCTAGCTTTGTTAATCTTGCCCTTATGGGAATCATGGCTCTCGTCTGTGCTATCGCCGATTCCTTTCTGGAAATGTACTATTACCCCCTGGATGCGCCCTGGCTCTATGGTGACAACACGAGTTCTGACAATCCGCGTATAAATGGGTTGATCACATTTTTCTATGCTATTCTCACGCAAGTTCGCTTCCTTTCTCTATAGTATTGCTTTTTAATGGCTTGCACAGATTTCAGGACATCATCCCTATATCCTTGTACATCTCCATTGAATTCGTGCGAACCGTGCAGGCCGCTTTTATATACCTTGATCCGAACATTTGGTATCGAAAGACCAACACACCCACTATCGCCCGCAGTTGGAATCTTTCTGACGATCTAGGTCAGATTGAATACATTTTTTCTGACAAGACAGGGACGTTAACCCAGGTATGCATTCATCAACTATTTCTATCATTTGGCACCTTATTCCTGGTTGGCTCGAAGAATTTAATGGTGTTCAGGCAATGCACTATTGGTGGGAAGGCATACAGGGGAATACTACCTCCAGACATTGACACGGAAGCGATACCCGAGATAACCACGATATCAAAGGGTGTAGACTTGACAAGCGCCTTTCAGTCCCAAAAAATATCGGAAGACAGCACGAGCACCAGCAACGAGCTCAAATCAACCAATACTCCGTCTGGTGATGGCATCACTCATTTCCACGATCCCGAGTTACAGGATGACCTAGACAGGGCACTTACTGTTGATGAAACCTCCGAGTTCGCCACTCATGCCAGAACTCTCAACGGCTTTTTCTCTGTCCTCGGACTTTGTCACTCGGTGTTGACAGACAGCAATCCTGAAACAGGGACAGTCAGTTACAAAGCCCAGTCCCCTGATGAGGCCGCCCTAGTTCAAGCGGCTGCGGACGTGGGGTTCGTCTTCCTCGGCAGAGACAAGGACATATTAACTCTGCGAACGCCATTCGCTCCCGAAGGGGAGAAGTATGAACTATTGAACATCCTTGAATTCACGAGTACGCGTAAGCGTATGAGTGTGATCGTAAGAAAAATCACGGGTGATCCAAGGATCTTCCTTCTCAGCAAAGGCGCAGACAACGTTATCTTTGATCGACTTAGACCGGAAGGCGAGGATTTGAAGGCTCTTACTGACCAGCATCTTCGAGAGTTTGCCAATGAAGGTCTCAGAACGTTAACTCTTGCCTATAAGGTTGTCAGAGGTACGTTAGCAACCCAAGCTCTCTTTTGTTTTCGCTTATAATGGTCATTAGAGGATGACTATGCGGCTTGGAATGAACGGTACCTGAGCGCTAGTGCCGAGCTCGATGATCGAGAAGTAAAGGTTGAGGCTGTATGCGACGAAATAGAACATGACTTAAGGCTACTGGGCGCCACAGCTATCGAAGATCGTCTGCAAGATGGCGTGCCAGAGGCAATAGCAGATCTGAAGCGAGCCGGAATCAAGATTTGGGTGGCCACTGGCGATAAACTGGAGACCGCGATAGGTGAGATTAGCCACAGAAACGAGCTTGTTCGTTTGTCTGAACCTTTTTTCAAATTAGCTATTGGGCGAAGTACCAATCTGATCACGACCGACGCCAATATCATCATTATCCGTGCAAGCCCTCGTCGAAGCGTCAAGGAACAGATGTCGATTGCATTGCAACAGTATTTCCCCGACAATGCTGCAGATGGGGCCAGAAGTGAACCCGGCACGCCTACGGTGGAGGTTGACCCAATGAGAGGCCATGCTCTACAACGGATCAATACAGGTGTGACAGACATTGTCGGCGCCGATAATGGTTTTCGCTCTGGCGGGTTTGTAATGGTTATTGATGGTGCCGCCCTCCTTGACGTGAGGCCATTTCTTCTTCAGCTCCATTAGCTCAGCTAATTTCGTATACAGGCTTTTTCAACAAAAGAAAACAAGGATATGCTGTTGCGTTTAGGCACCAAGTGCGAAGGTGTTATAGGCTGCCGAGTTTCTCCGTTACAGAAAGCCTTGATCGTTAACCTGGTCAAAGATGGCCTACGAGCTATGACCTTGGCTATCGGTGATGGTGCAAATGACGTTAGCATGATTCAGGTACGCTTCATTTCGGCTATGCAAGAACCGATCTTGAGTTCCCGGAATTCTAGGCTGCTGATGTCGGCGTTGGTATATCAGGAGAGGAAGGCTTGCAGGCGGTTAATTCTTCGGATTATGCAATTGCGCAGGTAGGTGATACTTAATGCATCGGGGATCATTCCTTACTTATTTATGAACTAGTTCCGGTTCCTGACGAGACTGTTATTCGTACATGGTCATTGGTCCTACGCCCGGAATGGAACGATGTCAGTATCTATAGCGAGCCAATCACTACTTTCCTGACGTGTTATCAGGATCCTGAATTTCTTCTACAAAAACATCGTGGCCGTCGGCGTGCTGTTTTGGTGGCAAATCTATTGTGGCTGGAGTGGTGGATAGTAAGTCTTGGCTACCCTTGCACATGGGCGACATCTTGAACCAGGACTCTAGCGTCTTTGATTACAACTACATCCTTCTCTGGAACTCTATATGGACAATCTTTCCCGTCTTCGGCATCGGCCTCTTTGACCGAATAGTTGGTTCGTCTTGCAAACCTCTCGAAGTAACTGATTGTCTGATACTTTTTGAAAGACGACCAAGTACTGATGGAGCTCCCTGAACTCTATAAATACGGACGGGAAGGCCATTGGTTTAATCTTAAGCAGTTCTTCATCTACATGCTGGACGGAATTGTTCAGGTAAGATCTGCATGATGTGCCAAAACCCCTCACCACAACTGTTGTTTCCAGACAGTTCTTATATACTTCATCATCTGTTATACCTATGGCCTATCTACAACAGCTCGCAACGATGGTTGGAACATTTTTCAATATGAATTCTCTACGGTATGCGTCACCCTCGTGAGGTGCCCTGCTTTACTCACCGTATCCTTAGCCTATGGCGTTTTCTGCAGTAGTGGTAGCAAATGCTTTCGCAGCTGTCACTTCATCAGCGTGGACAATATGGCTGATCCTGTGCATTCTTTTCGGAAATGTCATTGTCTGGGCCTTCACGGTACGTTACATGGTGGACTGGTGAATCCTAATCTAACGGATCCATTCATTAGGCTATTTACTCTGTCGTTTCTCCTGCCGATGCATCAACACCTCTATACGGCATCAACAACTTCATTTTCCCATCAGCTTATTTCTGGCTTGTGTTGCCAGTTACATTCGTGCTTGCTCTCACACCGCGTGTTATCGCTAAATCCTGGAAGACCTCATTCATGCCAAATGACATCGACATCATACGGGCTCTACGGAAGCAAGATCCCAACTTTGATCTGTCAAGGGCAAGGAGTGGACTAGAAAGATTCAGGCGTCGCTCAGTATCTACTTCTCGTTCATCAGTCGATATCCGTCGTCAGTCGCAAGACCTCCGGATGGCGAGCAGAACAGACATGGCTACGGGTTTGGTGACGGAAGATCGAGGCTTCGACTTTGCCTCGGAAGAAGGCGGCGTTGCCATTCGTCGTATGCAAACCCAGCTATCCGAACATCAACAGCGAAAAGCGGGTCATACACGTCCGAGATCAGCGAAGGAAACACTATCGCACGTTTTTTCCCTGAAAAGGGGGCGACTAAAACATAGTACCCCAGGGCGCTGAGTCGGTGTCCATGGGACTTGTGCTGATACACTTATGATACCTTATGATGGACTACGATCGCAATGTATTATACCAAGTGCAATGACTCGGAACGCATATAGCCCCAGTCTAATGGATACCTTGAATAGCTAGACGAGATACTATACATCGTTCGTAGTGATAACATATGCTGATTTGAGCAATGTACTGCAAGACATTACAACGATCCGATTTCCAAGAACGGATCTCCGATGTCTATGTAAAATCTAGTTAGACGTGTGCGCGCAGTAAATATTAGCATTCGTTCAACATACCTTTTCTCATTCTTTCGACGACATATGCATCAACAAGCTCATCTTTGTCCTTTCTTCCAGGTTCTACACCGCCGACAATACCTCCAGGGCGGGGCTCCCGTCTGCGCGACTTTGCGTCGCGATCGCGGCTAGGCACACCGTGCGGTTGGCGGCGTTTACTGGACGCGCCTGATAGGCTACCAACAATGCCACTGCCCACGCTGCCACCGCCTAAAAGACTGGCCGTGATCTGGCTGGCGAGCTGTGAGAGGTGGGTGGTGTTCTGAGGAGGTTGGTAATTGGCTTCCTCGGGTGGCGGAGACTCTGTGGATGGTGTAGAGTAGGCTGGTGATCCAGGTTCTGTTGGAGAGTTCATGACGGTATCTTCTGAAGTTCTGTGATGATCTGGCGTGAACTGAAGGGCTCCTTAAGGATTGTGTGTGATCACTAGCCAAAAAAAGCAATAATGGCCAACGTGGGGGTCGAACCCAAGACCTTCGAGTTATTAGCTCGACGCTCTAACCAACTGAGCTAGTCGGCCGCTAATGCGTGATGATACGTGGGTTTCTGTACAGCTGTTGTTGGTCATCGTGATCACTAGCAAAAAACAAGATATTGGCCAACGTGGAGGTCGAACCCAAGACCTTCGAGTTATTAGCTCGACGCTCTAACCAACTGAGCTAGTCGGCCG
>KN818400.1:29034-51805 GCA_000827485.1 Amanita muscaria Koide BX008
CTTTCCAGAAACCTTCCAAGCTATTCCGAATCGAGTTCCATCATTCCAGGATTCTGCAGGATTCCGCGAAGCACGAGTCGATGTCAGATCACCCAAGATTAGCTCGGCTGTCGTAGCGCGTCAAGACACGACTCGTGACTCACCCGCCGTCTAGCTCGCAGGCGAATGATTCCCATGCAACAGCTCTGTATGCACCGTCGCTACCACGTCCAACTGGCGCCAGTATCGCATGAACGCATCAGATGACCAACGCCCCATCATTCGTACAACGTCCGGATTGACGCCTTGCAACAGATAATGTGTGGTTCCACCGATCCGGAAGCAGTGAGCTGAGTGCTTCTGTCTCCCTGTCGCCAACCAGACCTCGTTGCAACGCTTGACAAATTTTGACATTGTGAGTAACTTCCTCCTTCCCCTGATTGTACAGTAACTCGCAAGGGCCGTCTCATCATCGATTTCATTAATCTGCATATGCCGTTCCAAGGCTGCGATGGGGTCTGTTACACCTGCCTGGCGACAGACCGCCACTTCCTCTCCCTTTGTCCTCTTCACTTTTGTCCAAGGCAATTGCAGCATTCTGGAACCTGCTGGCGTGTGGGGAGGTAACAAGTGTTTCTTGCTTGGAGAGGTCGCCCTGTTAAAGACGGTGTATTCTTCTTTGCTTGTGCAGATCTCCCCAAGACGTAGTTGGCTATAGAAGGCGACCGTAGCTATGGCGAATACTGCTGCGTCAAGGTGTGTAGCTAAGTCTAGATGCGTGAATAACTCCGTGAGCATGTCCACCGTTACCGGGCGTCGTCTTGCTTGTGTGGATCTCCCTGGGGTCGCATTCGCCGCTCCCTTTAGTACGTGTTGCAGGAGTAATGAACCATTCCAAGGTTGGTTGTTACGGATGTGCCACGCCCGTACTGCGCTCATCTTCAAGCCTATTGAGGCCCCCGCCATTTGTCCAACCAGTGAGGCTGCGAACATCGCAAGCATCATTTCGCTGGCTGGCAGGCGGTCATCCTGGTCAACCTGTTGTTCATCGCAGAACCTCAAAAACTCGCGCACACTGATGTCGTATCTGCGTCTTGTAGCTGGTGCCCACGCTAGGGTCAGAGCGTTGCTAACAGCCGGAGGGAGAGGTAGATGCTCCCGGGCTGATCCATTCTTTCCTGGTAGAATGTGTGTAGGAGATGTGTGTGTCGTCGTTACCATAGACCGATGACCTGTATGGGTGTCCTCCTGTACGGCGTTTGCCCCAGCTGTTTGCTCCGTGAGCCTCTCACCGACTCTCGGTCCCCGAACTGCCATGCTACGATGAGTAGGGAACGGCTGGTATCGTATCGCCTGGGTTCCTCGCCGCTGCACCCCCCCTCTGGGAGCTACTGCTCGCTGTAACCCATCCTGGCCCCGACGTTGTCTACTGGAGCCTGGGTGTGAATCCATGAGGTGCTGCACAAAGGCGGAAACGTCCATCGAGTTGGTAGACAAAGGTAGAATAGGATGTCGAATAGTGGTGTGAGCTGAGATGCTCAGATGCTCCGATTCCGAATCCCACACACAAAAGAGGACCCATGTATGCATATAGTCACTAAACTAGTATTAAAAGGCTACGGAGGTGATCTGGTAACGCCGGTCTGTTGTGTATCCTCTTCACGTCAGTAGGCAGAATGCCCCGCGAAATCCCATCTGCTGGGTTGTCTTTAGTGGATATCCACTCCGTCGATATCCATAACTTGTAATCCTGCATCAACCCCACTATCTTACGTAGAACAGAATTTTGTTGACAGCCACGGGAACGCCCTGCTCGCAGGGAATGGACTACACCTTGGTTGTCCGAGTGTATGACCAAGTGCTTGTCCCGATAGCCTTCTGCTACTACCACACGCACGGCTAGCTCCACAGCGACCATTTCAGCCCAACCAATGTCACGGCCATTGGTTTTCCAGTCCAGCTGTAGACGCCAGGCTAGCCAACGTCCATTGACAAGGAGGCCAATGCCCCATGAGGTGGATGCGTCCACGAAGATCCGATCCTTGCTGGGCAGGGGAGGCCGAATTACATCCATCCCGACAAAGTCTGCTCGGAGAGCGTCGCGCCACCAACCTATGTCAGCGAGCAGCTCGCTTCCGATGGCATGTCGTACCCACCGGCTGCGTGATTGATTAAAACTCGCACGAAGCTTGTACAAGCTCAGCAAGTGCGCACGCCCGGCTGGTACCACCAGTGTGACGTGGTTCAGGGTTCCAATGAGTGACTCGACCTCTGAGCATGTGGGCCGAAAGGACGCCTGCCAGACTTCCAACTTCGATAGATACTTGGCCTTCTTGGCGTCGGGGAGAGAGACCGTCTTGTCGATGAGGTTCCACAGAAAACCGATATACGTGAAGGAAGAGGCAAATGGGGTACACTTCTTGGGGGCCCATGGCCAGCCCAAAGAGTCAGCCACCTGCCAGAGGAGCGACTCGTCGTATGAATAGCACTTGTCCGAAAGCGGGTCCCGGTGTGCATAACGAAAGAACACAAAATCATCTACCCACTTTATAACCGCATCCACACCCTTTGCCAGGAAGATATCGACCATCGCGTCAGCTATCCTGCCCCAGACTCCTGGACAAGGGGAAGCCCCGAAGTTGAGACAGTGGTCCAGATGCACGCGATCACCTATCATGACAGCGAGGAACGGTCGAACTGAAGCATGTGTAGGAACATTGCGAAACGCTGCGTCAACATCAAAGACAGCCGCCTCCGTGTCTGCTGGAGCATCCGCCACCAAAAGGTAGCACTGAGAAAATGATCCCCACGTACACTGAAACTTCTTTGAGTTGATAATAGCGTTGACCGAATGAGAAGCTGGATCAAACGGGATGTAATCCGCCGGGTCAAGGCACCCCCGATCATCGGAAATGGAGATGGGAGTCGCTGAACGTGGGAAGGAGTGATCAACCGTCACCCGCATCTTACCCCCAGGTGTATGCTGCACCACATTCAAGGGCGCGGTGCGGAAATGACCGATGAGGCTGCGGAGGGTGTCGCGATCGAAACCAGGGGAGATCCTGCCTAGAGAGATCTCCTCGTCATACTTAGTGCGAATAAACTGCTCGTGCTCAGGTAGCTTGAAATGGTTGGGAGGGGTAGCTGTATTGATAATGCAGTAACGTTCTAAGCCCATTAGAAAACCATGCTGGAGGCCAATTGGGATATCGCTGTAACGGGGGAGGAGGTGTAGAGATAAAAGGGTGTCCTGCCATGATGACCAACGCAAACGAGTGACAATGGGGAATAAGGTATCAAATTGTGCAAGTCTGAGCGCCATGATCTCCGCGGAGACACAGGGAGCAGGCGTGTAAATGAATGCAAGAGTCCGAACGTTGGCAGGGGCGAGGGCCATTGAAGCCAATGCAGTAAGATCGTCCCTCCTTATCACGCCAGACACCGGCGTCGTCCTTCGAAAGCTTGGACTTCCCCCCACCCGGACAGCGGCGATAGAAATGGTCCTGAGAACCACAGAACATGCAGCGGGCTGAGGGTTGACGCTCCTCGGCAGGGGCCTTCGACGTAGACGTAGACGGTGTGGATGAGCTCTTCCGAAAGGACTGCCCAGCATTGGCCACCGGCTGATTGCGGGTAAACAGCTCGTCCTCCATGAGGGATTGGAACAGGGCCGCTTGCCAAGCTGCCGGTTCCAGGGAGTTCGGGTCACGTATCCAGAGCTGGCGCACACGCATGTCATACTCCAGGTAGACAGCAAAACGGTCCTCGAAATGCGACTGTCCTTGTATCCGACGGAAATGGATGTCCCACTGATCCGCTATCTTGTGAGCATTAGGGCCACCCGGGGCATCATCGCCACCCGCCCAGAGGTGACGACGAAGGAGCTGAACATAGCGACCTGAAGCATCAATCCACTCCAAGGGCCGGAGTTTGTTCTCCCCCACAGTGTCAAACGAGGCCGGCTTCAAGGAGATCAGACCACCCTCCAGCTGTAGAGAGTGTTTGATTTGCTTGTCCATCTCCGATGTGCGAGCAGCATCACGACACGCCTTCGATGTAAGAATGTGCAGAGGGATGTATTGAAGCATGCCCTGTTCCAAGGCCGTGACGACCTTCATCGGAACAATGATTGCATTTGGGTCGACGGGCTCGAACACCTGACCCTCCTGTGGTGGGAGGAGCCTTGTGCGCTTCCAAGGGCGCCCACCTGGAACGGCAGGGCCTGGTGGAGCAAGGAGTGCTGCGGGGCCCACTAGAGCAGACACCCGTCAGCATGGTACATAGGCGCATAGCAATCCTCATGACGTGGTAAAGAGGAAGTGCAGCAGGAAGAGTAGCTTCCGCCCTCGCAGGGGACGCTGATGTAGACACCCGTGGGTGTGTAGCAAAGACAGCCCCGCGCTCACTACGCAGGCAAGGCGTGTATAGTGGGCCGGTAGGACCCATGTGTATGCGCACAAGCGTGATGCGAAAACCACTATGCTCACACGGTGGGCCTGTAGAACCCATGTATATGCGCGTGTAGGCGCCGAGAGAGAGGAAGAAATCCACCCGGAGTTAATGCTCACCTTGTGTGCTCGCACTGGCTGGGTTGGAGGCCAATGCCCTTGCTGTATGCGCCCGTAATATGTCCTCTAGCTCGGCCGGAGTCAGAACGATCCTCTCCTGGGATCCCGAGTCCTCTCTCAAATCGGTTTGGCGCTTGCCTAAGCCAGACAGGTGTTGTTCCACACTAGCGAGTGAAGAGATCTGGAGTCCCATTCGGGGTAGAAGAGGTGGGGTAGGACCAGCAAGGCGAGGCGAAGATGCGCGAGAAGGAGCAGCTGGAAGTCCGCTCCCCGCCGTGCTGTTGATACGTTCCATACGTTCCAGCTCGCTTAGGGTGGGCGAGCCCGCCAAAGGAGAAGACGCTGGCGAGGCTGGTTCAATTGCCGGGCCCTTGCCCTTGTCAGTTGTTGTCCGCTGAAGAGGTTCTGCTCCCCCCGCCGGGGCAGATGAAGGGCCTGCCACAGGCTGAGACCCCTCCTGCTCAAGCATGGCTGTCAGAGTGGCCATATCCTCGCGTGTGATGTCGTCGTCAGATCCTGGAGGCAAAGGTAGGTCGCCCAAGTCCAGCGCTGGGACAGGTGCAGTAGTCGTGTCCTGAGGTGTCGCTGCAGTGGTGGCTTTGCGTCTAGGTGGCATGGTGTGATGTCGAATTCCTTCCTGTGCACGGAATACTGGATTATGGAGGATATGAGAGTGCGGGTACGCGGGCGAGGTGACGAGGCAGAACCAAGAGTGATATTGTTCGCCTGTCACCTTGTCACGAAAACTGACTTCCCTCTCTTGCCTTATCGGGAAGCCGCCCAGAGGTCCACAATAGATAATTGAATGGCGCATGAAACGCGTCTCGACGCGTTAGACAATCGGGTCAAGCCGCACAAGTTCAAGAGAACTGAGCAAATGCGCTGCCGCTAGAGCATGGAAACGACATTTATGAATCCTGGCGATACACACTTGCATTAGACGTAGAGGAAAGCACATAAGTGAAACATGTACCCACCTTCCGGACTAGCAGACGCCCCCTAAACTCAAGCACTCTGGTCAGGTAGTTTAGACGACTTGTGGGTGATGGATAGAAAAATTAAATATCATCAGTGGCTGTGCCGCGGCCCGTCACAGCCCCAACTTCAAAGTTCAACCACTCATGGCAGCACGTTCAGGAGTAACTGCCGGAGCAATTTAGGCGAAGAAGCGAGGGCTGCTCCCAGGACAAGTTCCATCACTCAAGTCAAATAACGTTGAGATAGCTCGACTATTCATGACTGAAACTGGCTAAGGAACGGCCTGACGATGAGTATACATTTCTCGTAGTAGTCGGACGTTCTGGTACCTTTACATTGGAAAAATAACATCTTCTTCGTAGCACAATTGACAAGGATCTAATGATAACCGAAAGAGTTCTATTCCGATTGTGCTACATTGGCACTTCCATCTTGTGGGTAAACCCTAAGTTTCTCTTTATTCCACAGACTCCACGTAATTCGCTATAAAGAAATTGTATCAGCGACCGTATACACAAGAACATTGTCGAAACTGAACACATACAGGGGAATAGACCGTGTCGTCCATCAGGCAGTGTACCTTCCCACCAATCATCCGACACAGTTTCAATGTTAGTAACTCTATCACCTTCGCAGAGCGATATTTCGTTATCCTCCGCAGCGTCGTAACTGCGGAATCAAATTAATCAACTAGACAAAGAAAGGAAAGCGGTTCAATACTGACTCATAGATAGCGATGGCTATACGTCCTTCATCCTCTGGAGGTGGAGTAGGAGGAAGACGCGGCGCAGCAGGTGCAGCAGGCTATTTGTATGTTAGTGACACAGCCATTGCCACCGAGTTAACACACTCACCGCTGGTGGAGGAGCTTCCTCCTCAGCCTGAACATCAGGCTGCCCCACAATTTCCACGTAATTGGCTATAACGCCAGATAAGGGAAGCTCAGAACCTTGGTAAGGTCATGCTTACCTGGGAATAACCCGGATTTGCCGCCAGGACCAACACCGTGCCACCAGCTTTCATCGGCTTCCTCAATCTGTTCGATATACTCTCCCTCGACTAGACTCATTTCGTTGTCTTCGGCAGCCTGGCGAGGAAAAGAGAAATCGTGAGCACCAGATATACACTATCCATTGTTGATGCTTACTTCGTACTCGTAGGTCACAACAGCAACTAAGCCTTGCCCTCCATGCACATGTTGGGCTGGCTCAGGCTCAGGCTCGAGCTCGGGTTCAGGTTCGGGTTCTTGTACACCCAAAGCTGCCATCTATAAATAATGAGTCATACAACTGCAAGATGAAGACTCGAGCATACCTGAGCAACCGGAGGCGGCGGCGGAGGAGGTGGAGGTGGTGGAGGTGGCGGTGGCGGTGGTGGTGCAAAGAATTCTGGTTCCTCTTGCCTTGCGGGAATAGTAGTAGGAGGAGGTGGTGGTGGTGGTGGTGGTGGTGGTGGTGGCGGCGGCGGCGGTGGTGGTGCGAATTCTGGCTCTGGCTCTGGCTCCGGTTCATAGACAGCTGGTCGCGGAGGTGGTGGAGGTGGCGGAGGCGGAGGTACGAATTCTGGCTCTGGCTCCGGTTCAGGTGCTGGTTCCGGCTCATACTCATATTCAATTGGTCGCGGAGGTGGTGGTGGAGGTGGAGGTGAAGGTGAAGGCACTGGTGTTACCTCCTTCACAGGAGGGCGCGTTGGCGGTGGCGGCTAAGGACCAATAATCATCAGATACTGTGTGAAAAGCATTAACAAATGACACAACTAACCGGAGGAGCATATTCTTCTGCACCATAACCGGCACTACCGCCGGTAGAATGAGCGGCAAGCGACGCTGTAGCTCCAAAGGCAGCTCCAGCTCCAGCAGCTACACCAACCGCTCCAAAATTCTTAGGAGCAGTTTTAGAAACGGCGGCTCTCCCAAATGATGGAGCATTAGAGATGAACGACTTGGTCGAAGATGTAATAGGTGATGTCGCCGTCGGAACAAAACCTGCCGCCCGACTTTGGGTCACCTCTTCTTCCGCTTGCTTTTTGGCGAGGGCTTGTCTTTCACTCCATGTCAACTTCTTTGGTCCACCTGCGCTGACGCTTGACTTCAAAGGCAGAGCAACGGCAGGCTGCTGCTGCTGCTGCTCGAAAGCAGCAAACGGATTCCTGAGTTTTCTAGGTGGTGGTAACGAAATCGGTTTGTAAGCCGATCCCACGGGCTTTACTTCTTCATTGTCCGCAGGGGCTGTATTTACTGTTGGCGACTGGGAAACTGCCGGTAGGGCTGGTGTGCGAGATGCGGGAGTTTGCTGTGATAGATGGATTAAAATGGAAATTGCCAGTTCTCAGATATGTATTGCTACTTACAGGAGCACTGAAAGCTGGCCTTGCGATAGACGGTAATGTTGGAAGCCGGCTTACGGCCGGTGGTGCAGGAGGCGGTGTAGGTTCCTCAGGCCATGCATCTTGAGGTGTCGTGGGTGTCACAGTCGCAGACGCAGACGTCCTACCATACAATGAAGCAGCAGACACAGCCGGCCTTGGCACACCAAACCCTGGGCGTGGAGCTGAAGGTGGCGGCGGTGGCTTGGGGGAAGGCACCGATGGCGAGGGTATTGCACGCAGAGCTGCAAGATCCACCTTCCCCACTGGCATGTAATTCGTGCCTACAGGCGCAATTGCTTCGAAAGGACGGGGAGCTTCCTTTTGTGCGGTATATGTTGAACCAGATGCTGCCTCCACGCGAGACATGATAACGGCGGGGTCGACGTCGCCCTTTGGAGCCATCGATCAGGTTCAAGACACAGTGGGATGTACTAGCAACGTACCTCATTCCGCGCATTGATCACGACATGAACGCCTCGCAAAAACTTGCTTACGGCGCTGGAATGGGTGTGGAATAGGCCTTTCTTCGCTTCTGGAACACCGTCTCCGCACCAATTGATCTGCACGAATTTGGGTAGTTGACTCTGATGTGATAGAATCAGAATCGTATCTGAAAGGCGGAGGGAGCTGTTACGTACATTAGGGTCTACAACACGCGCGAAAGCATATTGGATTCTAACGGAATCAGATCAGTGACGATGTTGCTGATAATCTACAGTTAGATCGCCGACGCACCTGCCATCTGAGAACTCTTCTTGCAGCTCATCTAGTCCTCCATTCCCTTTGCTTTGCACTTTGAGATCATTTGAACCCTTTTCGTACGTATAGATAGTCCAGTTGATTCCACCACGATTGTTCAGAACATCTTGATAGGCGTCACCGAGCGCTTTACTAGAAAGATTGACTTGCAAAGACATCCTGGAAGGCTGGAAGGAGGTCAAAGTACGGTCAAAGGCGATCGCTATATATGTACATTCCCACGTTTACGCGCAGTCCATTCACAGTCAAATTTTCAAATCCAATACAAAACCGCAGTCACAGCTCTTCAAACTTGTCCATGACAGCGTCAAAAGCATTGTCCTTTGCCCACTTGATTTCTCTGTCCCTCGTCAACTTCAGCACAGTATTGGAGTCTTTGATAACTTCCTGTGTCTGCAAACCGTCGACCGCAGAATAGAAGGTCTCTAACCAGCTCCTTGCAAGCTGTGCTTGATCCGCTGTCATGGACGGGATCCGCAGCGTCCATATTGCTCGGTCCGATGCATGCGACACGTATCCTAGGAAAACAGCAAATCAGACCCATCAGTCCTGATCGGTGCTTCGGCCTACCATTTTGACGCAGCTGCTCTGGAGCCCATTCAATACGGTATCTGAACACCGGAAACTCTGCAGCGCATAGATCTCGATGCAGTAATCGAGCAGGAATGTAAACTTGTGCTGCGGACAAAACTTCGCCGTAGTATTTTTTCACCTCCTCGATGCTTGCATTTTCCGGCAAGTTCTTGAAGCACTGCAAAACATTGTGGATCAGAGGTGCGTTGAAGAGGGTGAGCAAACTCGGGAGTAGATCGCGGGCCGAGGATATGGGGTGAGTAAGCGAATAGATGAACCACTCCTCCGACACTTCACCTATGACGATGCTTCGCACGCCCGCCTGTTTCAGCTTCCGAGAAAATTCGCCTGTTCGTTGCCTTGCCATAGGGCCCGGAGAGGTGATTATCCAATCACTTGATAGACATCCTCGGAAAACTTGATACTTGGTTTCCAAGACGTCCGTTTCGATGACTCTTGTTATCTCGTGCCATGGAACTTTCGCGGGATCTCTCAAAGTGGCCAAGATATCCGGGGAATCGGGGTCCAACTTCAGCGCTTTGCACAACGCTTGGAATTGGAGACGTAATTCTGCGGGCGTCCTGGGATCCGCCCTGCCCTAGAAGTTAGACTAAATGATGACGACTTTAAAGTGAGATGAGCGTACAGTATAGCGTTCGATTGCAAGACTGCAGACTGGAACGGCGCCTTTTTTCCTTCAGGCAAGCAAGACGCGTGGTGCAAAAGTTGGTGAACGGAATGCGCGCCTGCAGAAAGGCCTTGGATTTGGATATTGTCTGGGTCACCTGGAGAAGGTTGATTTTGTTTATCCTCAACCTCGACATTGACTGAACAGCATATCCATACCTCCGAATGCTTCGATATTAGCCTTTATCCATTGCAGCGCAAGCCATTGGTCCTTGAAGCCATAATTTCCATCCAATTGCGGCTGATCGGAGGCCAGGAAACCAAAAGCTGAAAGTCGATAGGCTATGTTAACCCAGACTTCCGACCTTTCAGCGGCGACATATTGTGCTTGTGACATTAAGGAGTGTGGGGATCCAAATTGAAGATACCTGACGGTCGCGAAATTTCCTGTCAGTCTATATTTGAAAACCAATGTCACGGCAACGTACCCTCCATGAATGTACACTTTTACAGGGAATCCTTTCTGAGATGGGAATGCCGGTGGGGCGACGATGTTGAGGAATAAGCTAGTGATGAAATAAGCCTGATTTGGCGAAAGGCCAACAAAGAACGACCTACGTATTCTCTGTTGGCTCGCCAAAGCCAACTTTATCCTCGGAACGTGTGCCTTGAATTTATCAGATAAGGAAGTGAGTAACCGCAGTGCACGACTCTACCATCAGCTTGCCCATCATTTGTAGGCTGTACAGCATCTTACAAAACGTCAGTAAAAATCACGAATCGCAGTAACAATTGGGAAAACAATTAACATGATGCTTCACTGATAAACTCCTTGTTCCCATAGCGATACTCAGCTGGCAATGGTTCTGGGTCTGCGAAGCGCCTGGGAGGAAGAGCATACGGAACCTCTATCATCGAGTCGCTGAGTCCTCCGGATGGGCTGTCAAAATTTGCTCTTACCTAGAAATACTGCTGCACCATTTGCAGCTCGTCCTCCAGTAATCGGACCGTATTGTGTGAGAACCGATACTCGATCAGTGTTTTGCCGGAGTTCGTTATGCAGGTGAAGATCTGCCATTCTTCAATTGAGTCTGTGGAAGATAGTGAGAGGTTTCCCTATCGCGAACCTTAGTAAATCCTACGCGGGGTCGGAGCCAAGTCACACTATGACAACTTGACATAGGAACCTAAACTCAGTCAGGATTTTGCGCAGACTCTCGCAGACTAACGATTTATGATTCCCGTTGGATTCAAGTTATAAGTCCCAGCATTGGTCGTTGCTGACAATGATGACGAGAGAGTGATGACTAATTCCATATTGCGCATTAATTTACGCCATTTCTTGCTCGGACGACATAGTCTACCGTGATTTCCTGGATCGACTTGAATTGCTGTGAAGCCTGCAGTGAAGATGTGGTCAAGCAAAGCCTGATCTCCATCGACAGTGGTGGTGGACTGCTTGAGAAGAACCAAAAGGTTCTCCTCGCGGAAGTCATCGGTTGGGTGAGCCGTGATACGGCCGGGAAGTTCTCGACGAGGGTGCCACGATCATCAGGGAAGTGTCCAATATTGGTAAGTAGTCTTGCGGTCTACGTATGTAAGTGGTACGCCTCAGTCGTCGACACGGTTGTGTATCCTTCGTATTACCCATCAAATCGGATATATCCCGCTTTCCCTTCGTGTTAAAACCCGTTTGGTACTGTCAGCTGCGAGACCACGCCTCAACTTGGACAACTCCTCAAGGCCTTAAAGCTCAAGCGCTCAAACTCGAACGGTAGCGATTTGGCAAAGACGCATTGAATTCAATATTGGTGAAAACGCCATAAGATACAACCAGTCCAAATCCATGGGTATATGAAATATATATAATATGTAATTGTGTGCATGGAATGTACGTTCCGCTTCGTTGATGTTTTCAATTTTCCAATTTTTTTGTCTTTTTTGGCTTCGATTTTCTGAAGATACGCGGGTATATGCGAGAATGGATACGAGTGAAAATGCTAGTGATTCTGATAGTCTTTTTTTCGTTTCTTTGATGCAATGTTTTTCGTTTCTTGTTATTGTCCTATTTGATTGATATTCTGGCAAATGTTCTGCTTTCAAATTTACTTGTATGCCAATATTGAGAAAGATATCCAGAAGAAAATGCCGCTGCAGTTGTTTATGATTAGAGAAGAGGGAACTAGCTTTTTCTTGATTTTTCTATTGCTTTCTTGGAGATGGATTAAAGATGATGCCGTTATTTCAAAGATATTCGTCGTAGAGATCGTCGGAGGGATAAATTATAGAATATTGATCACCGAAGTCTTAAAGGATAATCTGGACCTCGTCTTCTTCATTGTCGTCGTCGTCGTCTTCCTCGTCGTCTTCCTCGCCATTGTCCCCGAAGAGTTCCTCGAGTAGACCATCAAAGTTGCGTGCCTCGCCCGTACGTCTGTTTGGCTCTTGTTCCCTGATATTCTCGCCAAATACATCCACAAAGAAACCGGCTTCATCGTGCTGACCTTCCTCTCCTACATGCCAGCCTCTACCCGTATTCCAGTCAGCTCCCAGGCCATGTTCGAGAACCAATTCATTGGGATGTTGGTAAAGGAGACCTTGAGCGATGTGCTCCTCTTGGACCGCAGGATGGAAGTGGACGGCATGACCAATGTGGTGGTGATGAATTTCGGGATGTTGTTGAACAGGAGTTATTCCCTGCTCGTAAAACGCCTGCTGGACAACAGGGTGGATGGGACCGTTATGACCGAACTCAGGCAAGACACCCAAATATTCTTCGTCATGTGGGTAATGGCCAGCCTGATAATAATGACCGAGAGGCAAGTTTTGCGGCTGAGGAGGGACAATCTGGTTGGGTATATGCGCGTATCCAGGAGGCCAGAGGTGGTATTCCTGATCAAACAAAAGCTGGTGGTCCGGAGGACGAAGAGTCTCATAAACCGGTTGTTGAAACGTGACCGCGTGATCAAATTGGGGCTCTTGAAGATTCCCGACGAAGCCGATGAGGGGTGGTATATTCTGGTGCACAACATAGGCCATTGGTCCCTGTGTATCGTCCAAAGTGGTGTCCATGGGCTCGTCCATCGCTGCATACGCGCACGCAAGTGCAGTGCGTTCTAGATCCCTGTAGTCATAGTCGACCACACGTGAAGGGAAATCCGGAGAGATATCCATCGGCTCATCCATGCCCATGTTAGCGCAAGCAATAGCGGTACGCTCTAATTCCAGGTAGTCGTGGTTGTGGATTCCGAGGCCAGGGAAGAGGACATCCTGGTGTGCCATGACGTTGTGAGTAAACGCGGGTGGGATGACACTATGGAAAGGGTGTTGGTCAAATAATTGATGATGGATAGTATCCGTGCCGGGAAGCTGATGGTATAGAATCCCGCCGTTATCGAGTCTGGTATCTGTTGGGCCCACAAAAGTCTGATGTTGGTTCGTGTGGTTCACGTCAATCACGTTGGCAACAACCTGGATTTGATTGACAGGATTATGTGGTTGAGGTATGTCTTCCAGCTTCACCCTCAAAGACATTGCCTCCGCATTGACTCGCCTGACTGCACGACGCGAAATTGGTTCGGTGGCTGACTTGGCTGCCTCGCGCTTCCTTGACAGACGAGAGCCTGAACTAGCTGCATCGGCAGAGCGAGCAAGCCATGCAGCGCGCCGGTCGGATGTCCTCATCGGCCTTGGAGTTGCGTCAGTCTCCACGACCCCGACAGCAGGAGGAGAGGCTGACAAAAATGTAAGCGTCGTCCGATGACGATGGAAATAGACTTACCACGACGTTGAGCAGCCACCTTATTCAACGTCTTGACAAACTTCGTGAACTCCTCTGCCCTGTTGATGACGACGACAAATTAGTGTCAGACCGATCAATCAATCTCAACGACTTACCTGACCTCCTCGTTCTTCTTGGCGTTGCCCGCCACGGTGGCCGTCTTCTTGGCCTCGCCCTGGACCCGACGGCCAGCAATGGACACGGGCGAGAAGGTCTGAGAGACCTTCTTGACACGGTGACCAGGACGAGGACGGGACTGAAAAGTTTCGGGAAGCATGATGTAGTTGAGCTTCATGGTGATGATGTATTAGATGTTTAGTTCAAGTTGGTTACTTTGGTGTCGCGAAGAAAAGATGATGGTAATTGAGAAGAAAGAAAGAGCCAAGCTGAATGCGAGGATTTTATAGCTAGCACCAGCCATGTCAGCCGCACTAAGCATGTGACAAAGTACCGATCGTTGAACGAAAATAGATTTGTAAGTTTTGAAGTTTCTGGGACATTTTCCATGACAAGAGGTGCAGGTAGTATAACCATTGGACCGAGATTACAGTCAGGATTCAGTCTCTGAGGTTAAGAGGAGAATTTGTGCAAAAAAACGCGTCAAGACGCGGTGCGACGCGTGACGTCATGGTAAACGATCGAGTCAACAAAGAGGATCGAAGTATTGAACAAAAGTTTGCCGCTGCTGTGATGACGCGAAGGCGGCATTTGTGAGTTCAGGTGATTGGCAGCACACTGCAGCTTGTGAAGAAGTCTGGTGTTAGGCACTTGCAGATGAGTAGGGGACGATAGGCGCACGAAGTCCCTACTTTGGCAAACAACAATTCATGCAGTTTTGTTCTGACGGCATAGTCCCGCGAGGCTTGGTTAGACGTCGCACGTGAAGAGGAGCCGATGATTTTGGGTAGTGGAGTGCCGAAAATCTAAATTTTCAGCATCTCAAGGCCGGAGCTAGACTCGTGAGAAATTTACTTCCATCCTTCTTTCAGCATTCGCCTGAACAAAGTTTCGTGCTCGTTGATTCATCAGTTTTGGAGTAGACTCTCGGTCGTGATCCTCTTTTGTTACTGCGACTGATAGCTTTGAGCGTGATCGTTTACAGCTTCAAGTTGCTTTGACGCTGCGGTGGAGTTATGCATCCCACATACAGTGGGTGCGGTGGTTTCCCATGATATATAGCTCTTCAAGCTTCACGAACGAGGATGCCGATGTCACAAAAAGATCTCGGGAGAAAAGCAAGATGATACTTCATCGATCATCGCTAGCATTGAGGCCAGCGCCGTATGATTAGAACCTCAAAAACTTTCTGGAGCAGTTGTTTGTTCTTGTTTGGTCCATATATCAGACGGTTGGGTGGTTTCAAAAACGTTCAACAACGTTTGATCAAGGATAAAATAAAGGTATAATAGAATAGGACATGGTACATACGATACTAGCAATTAGCGTATGATAATAATCACTAATAAATAAATAAAGTCTGTTTCGCGAATTACTGTCCAAGGCTGGACCTTATCATATCTACCAAGAGGGTCTTTGACTTGATCATCCGACTGAACCAGTCTCCTAGAACAATGCCCCATAACAATCCGATATAGCTGACACCGGCATTCTAAACAACAAATCAGAAACTGAGTTCACCGAGCTGTGGATAGCGTACCTTTCCCAACGTTACGATAATCATTTCAGTCGATCCCTTGTATGGGTTGAGAGAGCCTCCAGAGAGATATGCTTGGATATTACTGGCCACGATAGCGGCATGGCCGGACGCCTTGCGAAGTTGCTTCTGTTCGTTCCAGTCTATGACGTCTCCCAGAGCGAAAATGTTGGGAAAGTCAGGTAGTTGGAACGTGGGGAGTATCTTGACAAGACCGCGGCTATTAAGCACGCTCGGAGTGAGGGAAGTGGCAATAAACTCTGTATTGGGGCGTGGACCCCTTGTCGACACCTATATAACCTCAGTAACATAACTTGGTACAAAGCCAAGATATCCACGTACTGCATAGTCGGCGGGAATTTCTTTGCCGTGTCTAGTCTTGATACCAGTTCCACTGGATACAGGTCCAAGCTCCAACTGGTCAACATAGTCGTTGAAAATGATATCAATGCCCATTTCCCGAACACGACTTTCAAGACGTGTACGCAATTTGTCTGGGTATGCATTGTTTAAGAGCGCTTTATCCCCTTGGACGATAGTAACCCTCTTATTCTGAACGCCTGAATTAGCATAAAGGCTAGGATACAAAGGCTCTAAAACTCACGGGCCACAAGTCTTTGATCTCGCCTGCAAGTTCTGCAAAGCAAACGAAATATTAGAGCGCATAGGAAAAGAAGCAGAAAGGTCATTTACCGATACCGACAGCACCTCCGCCTGCAAGGACGATGTTTTGCGCCCCCTGGAACGCAGAACGACTATTTCTGATAAAACCTTTCACCTTCTCATCCTCCTCTGGGAACGCGATTGGGCCGGTCCATATGCTGCCTGGGGATAACACCAATACCTCGTACGGTATGGTCTCTCCATCTTGCAGTACCACACTGCCTCTGTTCCCCGACTCTATCTTGATGTCTGTAACCTTTCCCTGAATGAAGGTACCATTTCCATTGTGAAAGACTTTGTCCAGAGGTACGAAAATCTTCTCGTCGAGATTGTCAATATCGGAAACGGCAGCGCGGAGAGTAGCAGGCCATGCGATGAAGTACGGACGAGGATTAATGAGAATGAGGTTGTATTTGCTGGAGTCGAGCTTTGCTGAAAGCAGACGCGCTGTGGCCGCGCCGCCTCCTCCTCCGCCGACAATGACGATGTTCTTCTTGTTGTTCTTCAAGTTACTGCGTACCATCGTGAGGATATGTATGGAGTGCAAAAAGAGTCAAATACGTGGGTCTGGTGGATGTCGTTGCCCATTCTGGCGGGTTTTATGTCCTAACTTGCAGCATATGTGATGTGGGTAGCCAAGCTCGACCGGAAGATATGTGTAATTAGTCATCACTCTCTCGTCATCATTGTCAGCGATTACCAATTCTGATTTGTCTGCGGCAAGGGATCGACCTGAAGATCCAGCAACGGCTTTAATGCTGATTGCCAATCTTCGACAGGCAGCGCACCCATTCGTAATATTTTGGCTATACATACAATGTAAGGAGGGTACACCATCTCTTCTACCACGGTGGCGCCGGTTGCTGACTGTCTTGCATCACTGCACAAGCTAGCAAAACAACCTTCCAATCAAACGGCGTCTTCCTCAATCGCATGCTGACAATGCCAAACGGATATCAATCTATCAAGAATCCAAGGACCTGCTGAATACGAATGGGGAAAGCTGACTGGACATATCTGATTTGATGAGTAATACATGATAGTACACAAACGTGCCGACTACTACTGACGCGCACCACTTACACAGATACAAGACTTACAAATATTGGAGACCTCCCTGATGATTGTAGCACGCTCGTCGAGAAAAGACGGCATAACTTCGCAGCGATGACTACTCCTCACTTGAAATCCATCACCAAACTTGCTGGCAAACGTATACTTCTTCTTGGCGGTACCTCTGGTATCGGCTTCGCCGTCGCAGAAGCCGCACTCGAGCATGGCGCTTTTGTCGTCGTCTCCAGCTCACAGCTTACCAAGGTCGAGAACGCTGTATCACGCCTCAAAACATCCTACCCAACCGACGACTTCCATAGCCGCATCAGCGGTTTTACGTGCGATTTAGCAAACCCAGAAAACCTCGAGGAGAACCTTTTGGCTCTTCTCAAGCAGTCGACCACCACTGCCGATGGAGGACAGGCATTGCTTGACCACATCGTCTTCACTGCAGGCGATTTACAGAAGTTCAAACCGATCCAGGAACTTACGGTAGACTATATCAGAGATTGGGGGACCGTGCGATTCGTAGCCCCATTGATCCTTGCGAAGCTTGTTGGACCATTCATTTGCCCATCTCACACATCGTCCATTACGTTAACCAGTGGCTCCAGTACCGCAAGGCCACCACCTGGCTGGTCGATGGTGGTTGGGTATGCCGGAGGGATAGAGACCATGACACGTGGCCTGGCCGTCGATTTGGCCCCGATACGGGTCAACTGTGTTCTCCCGGGTGCTGTGCATACAGAGTTCTGGACTTCTATTCCGAAGGAGGCTTTGGATGGAGTTTTGAAGCAGTACGGAGAGAAGACGCTGGTTGGACACGTCGCAAAGCCAGACGACATTGCGGAGGCATACATATATGCGATGAAGGACAATTTCTGCACCGGAAGTTCCATTCATAACAACGGCGGAGCGCTATTGAAGTAATTATGCAGTTATTTCATTCTAAATCGAACTTTGGCGGAAATTTTCATGTCAACTCAGTACAGCATTTCGCTACCTTTTGGTATATGAATTTAGTACATCCTCAGGCACATGTAACGTTGCTGTAGTATGATAACATGATTTACGCCATGTTAAAAAATCGTGTCAACAGGAAGCTGTTATGGAGCCGGAAGTGGGCTGCCATTAGGCTAGTACACGGCAGCGATATCTGCGACGCCAAAAGAGAGGCAGTACGCAGTACAAGTATGCGCTAAGCAAGCTTAGACGAATGAATCCATGAACACCCACCTTCTAATGACCAGTACGTCCATTGGTCATTTAATTTTGTTTTGACTTATGTTCAATTAGTTCATGACGAGTCGGGACGAGTGCAGCTGGTGCAGTGTGCCATGATGCATGATGCCCAAGTGCCATCGGTGGGTGTGTTACTGACGACTTACCGGTTCAGGCCGCCTCGAGATTTCGACCTAACATCGTGTTTGGAAGTGACCACCTTCACAAGCAATTCCCACTCTCACCCCGATCTCACCCAAGGTAACCAAGGTTACAGGCATTTTGCATTCAGTGTTCTCAAATGTGGTTCAACAATTCCTGGAGATCAAAACATCACAACCACATGCTCACGTGATGCGTTGAAAAAACTCCCGGATTTCGGAGCTGTTTGATGTCATTCCACGTATAGTAAAGCTTATCTTCCACCTCATGTTAGCAATGCGATAAGGGAATCCATCACCGCGGCAAAAGTGCGGCTTGTCGAATTAGCACCACATGTGCCACAGGAACTATTCATCAATAGTTCGGGGGCGTCTTGAATGTGATGAAGCTTGACACCAGGTACCGCAGGCACAGTGGAAACAATACTTTTATATAGCGCCCGATAAGAAGTCTCTCCTTGCTACTTATGTCACTCTCCTCCACACTTCGTTCGCGTCACAATGCTCGCAGTGTCAGACAGAATGCAGACAATACTTTGTTGGCGCACTTGGGGTATAAGCCTGAGTTTCGGAGAGAGTTTTCGGTGAGCCAACCTGTAGTATTGAAGAAGATGCTACTTAACGCTCCCGTTTAGATGTTTGAGACCATAGCGTTTGCTTTCTCCATCATGGGCGTATGCTCAGCGCTTTCTGCAACGTTTTGGTTCCCCTTAGTAGCTGGTTAGTTCGTTGATCTCCTGGATGCCTTTGCTTGAAATTCGCATAGGTGGTCATGTTGGTATGACATTTGGCTGGTTGGTTCCCAGCCTGTTCGTGCTTTGCGTCGTGTCTTCATTGGCTGAACTCACGTCTGCAATGCCGTACGTATTCTTTGTGCTGCAAACTAGTATACGTTCCTCATCGACTTTTACCCGTAATCTAGGACGAGTGCCGGGATCTATTACTTTGCCGCGAAACTTGCACCAGAAAAACATATGCCTCTTATCAGTTGGATAGCTGGCTGGTCTAATGTGACAGGCCAGATCGCGCTGTTGTGTTCGATTGAATATACGGCGTAAGGCGCAGTGATGCTCATGGGAACTATATTTAATCTTTTACTTCAACAGCGCCCAGATGGTGACCACCGCCATAGCAGTCGGAACGGACGGTAACGTTAATTTGGGGCTAGCCCCGACGTATGGGATAATGTTGGCATTCCTCTTCTCTCATGCGATCGTGTGTTCGGCGGCCACGCGGGTTATAGCGCGCATGACATTCGTATACGCGTTTGTATATGGTGAGCGCTCATCAAGGAAAGAGAAATACTGTTAATCATGATTCTAGTTGGTACGACAATAGGGGCGGGAATAGCATTGCTAGTCGTCTCCAGGAATAACGGAGTCACAGCAAGCGAAGCGTTCGGATCGTTGGAAAATAATACCGGTTGGACAAACAGTTGGGAATACGATCTTTTACATTTATTCATAATGCTGAGGAACTTTCGCAGATGGCTGGGCGTTCTTGCTGTCATTTAGTGATGCGATGTGGACGCTGACTGGATGTAAGTTTCGTTTAAATACCTCCGTTTGGTCAAACCACATGTAATAATGCCCACAGATGATGCGGCGGCACATATCGCAGAAGAAGTGTCAGGGGCCGCATGGTCGTCCCCGATCGCCATGGTTGTGGGAGTCGCCGCTACCGAGGTTCTCGGCTTCTTCCTCCTCATCGGCATGAGCTTCTCGACAACCTCTGTTTCTCGCCTCCTAGCGACTTCCCTTTCATTACCTGCTGGACAGCTCTTTCTTGACGCCTTTGGGAAGACGGGCATGCTGGTACTATGGACCATAATGATGACAATTCAGGTGCGACGAGTATGAATTCGCCGTCTTTTCCAGATCTTAACCAAGCAAAGTGGATAAACGGTGTTACGCAAGGCATTGACGCATCTCGCGTCACGTTTGCATTAGCTCGGGACAACGGTCTACCTGGATCACGGTGGCTGAAGATAGTCAGCCGGCGTACAGACACGCCCGTGAACGCGGTTTGGTTTGTCATGTTCATGTCTGCCGTTATCGGCCTGTTCTCGCTTTCTGCCACTGCTCTAGCATCACTTTCCGGGTATGCCATTTCCTAAAATTTACATAGTTCTCTCTCTCAACCAATCGACAGTGCCGCAGTGGTCGGTTTATACTCTTCGTATGCTATCCCAATATTTCTCCGGGTGACGTCAGGAAGAAAGAGGTTTAAACCTGGTCCATTTTCGCTGGGCCGGTTTTCAGTTCCAATCGGCATCACGGCGGTTTCATACTGCCTCTTCGTAGTTGTCTTCATGTCTTTTCCGTTTACGCAACAGATCCGGCAAGCCTCTGATATGAGTACGTTATTTCAGTCTAGGACTGCGTCGTTTGCTTGAACTATTTTTTCCCCCAGACTTTACATTTGTCATTGTGGCTGCCGTGTTCATTTTTTCAGCGTTATCTTGGGTCATATCAGCACGTTGGTGGTTTACTGGCCCTGTGCCAAACATAGATACCAGTGAGTCAGAAACAAAGGCTGAGTCTCTGGAAGGAAAGGAGAAGGAAGCAGAGGTCAATGTCACGGAACAGCTATAGTGCAGTACATTTGTATGCAATGGAAGTGCTAGGAAGTAGCGAAATGTGGATAGTTACTCTGGGCTGAACGAAGCCTGCGCATGTATTATTAATAAAGTTTCGTACTGAATGCCGCCGAAATATTACACGCGGATCCTGCCTGGAAACTCACAAATACCTGTTCACATAGATGAATACAAGATCGCCTTGTGCTTTATAAATAAGCGTAGGTGCATGAGCGAGGTCGATTTCTTTATGCAAATGATGCATGAATGTAAGGGAGTATCTCAAATAGCGAAGCTCTAAGTACTAGTATATTTGGTTAGCGTTGGGCCCAAAGGGCATTGCAGATGTCACAAAGCTAGATACTATTCTACATCACAATATGAGCTATCTGTGATCCCGGATACACGGTGTTGGGAACTATTTCAATAGACTTCCGCCGTTCGTATTAATGAAACTTCCAGTGCAGAAATTGTCCTTCATCGCATATATGTATGCCTCCGCAGCGTCCTCCGGTTTTCCGACATGTCCAGTCAACGTCCGCTCTGCAAGCTGCTTCATAACTCCGTCCAAATTCTCCTTTGGAATAGAATTTCCAAAGAGCTCTGTGTGCACAGCACCTGGAAGAACACAGTTGACCCGTATCGGGGCCAAATCCACAGCCAGACCACGTGTCAGGGTCTCTATTCCTCCTCCATATGCAACCACTGTCGACCAGCCAGGTCGTGGCCTTGAAGTACCGGAACCGCTGGTTAACGTAATGGACGATGTGTGAGAAGGACGAATGTACGGCCCAGCAAGCTTTGCAAGAATCAATGGAGCTAGGAATCGCACATTCCCCCAATCTCTGATATAGTCTACCGTGACTTGCTGGATCGGTTTAAATTTCAGTGAATCGCCTGCAGTGAAGACGATGTGGTCAAGCAATGCCTGTCCTCCATCGGCAGTGGTGGTCGACTGCTTGAGAAGAGCCAAAAGGTTTTCCTCGAGCATTTCTGGGTCTGCTAAATCGCACGTAAAACCGCTGATGCGGCTATGGAAGTCGTCGGTTGGGTATGATGTTTTGAGGCGTGATACAGCGTTCTCGACCTTGGTAAGCTGTGAGCTGGAAACGACGACAAAAGCGCCATGCTCGAGTGCGGCTTCTGCGACGGCGAAGCCGATACCAGAGGTACCGCCAAGAAGAAGTATACATTTGCCAGCAAGTTTGGTGGTGTATTTCAAGTGAGGAGTAGCCATCGCTGCGAAGTTATGCCATCTTTTCTCGACGAGCGTATTAATACGGTACCACGATCATCAAGGAAGTGTCCAATGTTGGTATGTCTTGCAGTTTGCGTAAGTGGTACGCCGTACGCGTCAGTCGTCGGCAGCTGTGGCATGTATTACTCATCAAATCAGATATGTACAGTCAGCTTTCCCCATTGATCAAATCGTGGCATGGATCCCTGGTTCCGAGGACGAACGAAGTGAGACTCGGTCTTATAACGTTTTTAGGGGGGGGGATTTTTGGTGAATGAAACGCTGGTAAGTTATGGCACTTTCCGAAGCAAGTCGTCACATGTCACAATTTTTGTTTTCTGTTGGAAGAGAGCCCTCACATTTGCTTAACGGCTCTCATTATCTTATGGAATGTGGTTGTATTTTACCTACATTAATTGGTTATCTATTATTTTTTATGATGCAGTAGATGTTCAATAGTGAGCAGATTGTGTTAGTAACGGTTTGGCTCGGTATCACATAGCCGGTGCCGATACCGAGCTGGCTCGTCTTATGACGTATTTAATGTTTCCATGGGGTTTTTTTTTTTTTTT
>KN818401.1:11856-23391 GCA_000827485.1 Amanita muscaria Koide BX008
ACTGGCTGTCTGACACAATAGAGTCGCAGCTCCACTCGTATGCGGCGATACAATACACCAGAATGGTCCCTGGGTGGCGCTGACAGTGATAGATAAGGTGCGACTTGGGCGATTCTGTGATAAATGAGGTCCGATTGCTTAAACAAGCAGATAGCATCGATCAGAGGAACCTGTAATGTAAGCCTTGTTATGTAACAGTAGAAATCGTCGGAAATCATCGGAATATGTCGCAGATATGTGGGGAAGGTGTCGGAGCATGTCAGCTGGTCAGGAGATTGGAATAACCGAAGTATTACTGGTCGTTTTCGTGTCATTTGACTCGTTCCTAGCAAAGGCAGCTGTGTACAGTTATTGCTGGCTTGTCTGGTGCCAATAGCAAGTCGGAGACTGTCAGAGATCGCGGGAAAGCTGTCGGAGTCGCTCAGAACAGCGCCGTGCTCATCAGCGCTCAGTTTCAAGACTATGAGAGGTCTCAGGCTTTTATGGAGCCCTAAAGAACCACGAGATATGATGGGCGACGGTAAAGTCAAGGCGCTATATGATGGCCGAACCCTATCTCTGCATTTTTACCGTCTGCTAGACGTTTAAGAGTCATCGACACCTGGCGCTCCCTTCTGATCATGCAAGGGATTATCCTTGAACAGAGGAGGAAGTGTCCACACTTGGTAGGGACCACACTTAATGGGGTGTACCAAGCTAACGGAAACGCGCACAGGCCTGGGAGTCGACGACGAGCACCCATGACTATAATAAAATACAACAGGAGACAATGAAACGTGTTGGTCAGAATCTACCGCTTTCACCAAGATGAGCTCCGGTCCGCCAGCCTTTACCTATGTAGCACACAATGACCTCTCTGAGCATCAGACCGACGCCCAGCGATCGGCTGTAGGCAGATAGCTAGCGGGGCCCATAACCTGTCGGAGACAGCAGCACAGGCGTGCTGAGTAAGTAGGGAAACACTTACACTTGGGTACTTGTGGTACTCAGTATGTGAGGGTAGGAAGGAAGGGAGTTAGGATTATACCGACTACAAGTACAGGTTTATATACCTAACTACTATGCGCACAGACCATGTAGGCACATGACCTGCTGTCTGTACAATATTCATCATACCTATAAGTATGACGTAGTAAATGACATCATCTACTGCGGAGATGACTGAGCATATAGTAATACGTCTTACATGAACACGGATAGTATCCGGTATGAGTAAGACTGATTACATCTAGTCATGTGATGTGACATATCACGTGACGTATCACGTGACTGTGACACTGTGACTAGATAAGATAAGATATCACATGTCATGTCATGTGACTGTCTTTCGACAACAGGACGCAAAGAGAGAGGAGAGGGACATCATAATGCAACGACGAGAGGGAGGGGCACTCACATCATGATATGACAACAAGAGGAGGGACGCGCATCATAATGTGAAGATGGGAGAAAGGGCCGAGGGACACTTGCATCATAATTTCATATCATGATGTGATGGCCATGAGGGAGGGACCGCTGCATCGTAATTCCTCGATTTGTCCAAAAATGGACCGCCGACACTACCAAGTGACGCACATCATAATGTGATGGGAGCAAAGAGAGGAGAGGTCGGACATCCCAGGGGTGGGATATTCGACATCATAATGCGATGGGAGGGAGAGATATTCGCATTATAATTTGAGGGGTATTCGTCATACAAGAGGGGGAGGGACTTGCATCATAAAGTGGCCAGGGGTGGGATACTTGACGAGAGGGAGGGACATTCACATCATAATGTGATGAGAGGGGAAGGACTCCTCATATCATAATTTCGCACCATAATGCAATGACAAGAGGGAGGGGCTGGTATCATAATGCGACAAGAGGGAGGGACTGGTAGCTTAATGCGATGAGAGGGAGGGAACATTATCATGCAGGATTGTAGCAATTGCTGGGAGATATTATAATGTGGCTACAAGGACTGTTGTCAGTACAGATCGTACATATTGGAGCAGACCATTATAGTAGCTTGTATTGAATGTGATAAGGGAGCAACCCTAACGCCTTCGTTTCAACATGCCTAATTCGGCGGCATGAATAGGCTGGCGACAGACACCTCGCGTGGAACGAGCAAGTTAGGGGGGCCAATATCAGATCTTTAGAAGCATGGTGCGATGCAAGTCAGGAACCCTCGCACAGTTCTCTGCGTTTCCACCGGCTATATACCATTAGAGAGATTAATGATGCCACAGATAGAGTTTCAGTCCGATTGGCTAGGCTAGTTCAAATTGATCTCCTTGACTTTGCGTGCGGTCGGCATGTGACAGCCGTTCGCTACCCCATTTCGCTTCTATTGGAAGGGACCGAGTGTGAAGGCTTCACTCTGGCTCTCCCGAATGTCGTGCTTCCAAGGCATGGCTAAGAGAACAAAACGTGGGAGCATGGTTTCTTCGAATTGACGACCACGGCCTTCGCATCTTGTTACAAATATTTCTGCGTCTGGAGCTCGTCCAACATTGAAGCAAAGCTGACCGCAAACATGGATTTGCAGGGTATCTGAGCAGTGGCCTGTGCGGGCAATGATTCTAATCAAGGTGATCTTCCGGCTGTCTGTAGACTGTTGAACTTGGCTTATTCATGTGAGTGTCCGTGAGTGCTCGGAGAAGAAATCAGGCCCATGCGAACAATGGGGAATGGCCAATGCGAATCGTACATGGCAGCTGTATTCCCGAATTTCGAAACAGTGAAACAGACCTCCCTCAGCCACGTCGGGGAAGGCGTAAGCAAATTCCAGATAGAACCTCGATTGTGTTTGCTAAGTAATTAATCCTGATCCAGTATCGTTAATGCGACTCGCTGCAGTGCAGCAGTATGTCCTAGCCAAAGCATGCGAGAGTATTGCCATCATTTCTGTGGTTGCCAACTCCTGCAGTGTCCCGTTTGACAGTGAATGATCTTGATCCTATGCATGAATGGAATGATGTTGAATCCGAGAGAAAAATTTCGTGTTTCTGCGGTGCAGCGCGCCACTGTGAGGCCTGAACGGCCTGAACAGCAATATGCGTAGCGTCCAAACGTTAGCAGTCGTGCTAGTACTACCGTAATAACCAGTTCCGAAAGCTTCCTGTGACCTGTCCGCCATCCGTCCTTCTTATGGTCGATATTAAAGTCTGTTTTTGGAAGAAAGCTGTGTTCTACCCTTAAACTCGTTCCCACCTCCACATCCAAGACCAACTATGCCTCCCAGCACTCCTCTTAATGCCGACCAGGAATCGAGTCCCCACAAAAAGCATTCTCGTCCATACCAAGAACAGTCACTCAAAAGCAGGCCGTTTGATCCATTGGTTACGTCCTTTCGAAAGCTGTTTCGTGGCAAGACACATTCAAAGCCGTCCTCTGAACCAGCTACTCCTCAAGACAGCAGCGCTAATCTTAGGTTATACGGGGAAACAGGTGCCAGTGAGGTTTCCGTTCCACACGTGGGAGTCGAGTTAACTTAGGAGATATTCAGATCCTGCATTTCAGTCTCTACCATCCAACACCCGGGCTGTCGATCAAGGCATAGTTGGTGCAACATTGCAAGATGCCCACCACTTTAGCATCAGTGGGAATGCCCGGATTGTGAATATCGGTCAACAGGTTAATAATCGGGGCACTTACGGTTCGAACTCTTCAGCTCCTTCGCCATTTAACGTCCGCATTAAATCGTCACAAGGTCTGGATAATTTGAAGGAGTTTGTTTCGTTCAGCGCTCTCCACGACTCCTCCGCACAAGATCCCGAAAGATGTTGTCATCCCGGCACTCGCAAAACTGTCTTGGATAAGATGCGTACCTGGATGGATCATCCAAACGCGCCAGAACCAATCTTGTGGCTACACGGTCCCGCAGGCGTCGGGAAATCAGCCATCGCGCAAACCATCTCTTACTTGTACGATGAAGACAAAGTTGGAGCTACATTTTTCTTTTTCAGATCGGATCCTATTCGGAATGATGGAAACCGACTTTTCCCAACGCTCGCTTGGCAATTGGCGTTATCCGTACCCGTCGTCGACGATCACATTGCCTTTTCCTTGGAAAAATACCCCGACCTTCCTAGGAAGGCCATCGAAGTTCAGTTCAACAAACTCATCACCCAGCCGTTCCTAACAATATCTGATGGCGAGACCGCAGCGCCGGCATCTAAGCGGGTCATCATCATAGATGGTCTTGATGAATGTTCTGATGTGAAACTTCAGGAGAGGATTCTCAAAATCATAGGAAGTGCTGTCGCCGATACTCGTTTCCCGTTGCATTTCCTTATATCCAGCCGTCCAGAAGCACATATACAGGATTTCTTTGATCAATTCCAGTATCCAACTCTCCACATTGATCTCGCAAACGTTGATGACGCTCTTCGTGACATCGAGACATACCTCACGTCTGAATTTGTTCGCATCGCAGTTGAGCAAAAACTCGACCCGAGGGTGTGGCCCGCTCAGGGCATTATTGATACCTTGGTTTCCAAATCGTCTGGACAGTTTGTATATGCATCTACGGTCATGAAATCCATTGGTGACAAGTACGAAAGTGCTGCCGCGCAGCTCGATGTCATCCTTGGACTCAAGCCGAGCACTGGAAAGTCACCGTTCTCAGAACTGGATGCGCTATACATAGAAATTCTGCACCGACAACCAGACAAGAATTTCATGAAGGAATTCCTCCCAGTGTTAGTTGCGTGTAGTATGCTATCTGGCGTGAGGGACGGAAACCTTCATGAAGATGATGCAATGCTTTTGGGTCTTGACGAGACACAACTGCACAGGAAGCTTCGGGGAATGCATTCCCTTCTCAAATTTAAACCTTCCATTGACGTCCATCATAAATCTTTCCTTGATTTTCTGCTTGACTCATCACGCTCAGGCGACTATCATGTTAGCAAGCACTTCGCAAACAGGCGATACATGCAACTGATTACGGACGCAGTGGTCAAAGCTGCCTCCAAAGCGATGGAACAACCCGATTCGTACGCTTGTTTCCTTTACTACTCTTTTGTTGTTCTTACTGCATAATTCTAGTCACGAAGGTGAACACTTTAGACCGAAATTCGCCACTGTAATCAGGCGCTTTCCACTCCTCATTGAACCTCCACTTGATGATTTGGAGAAAATATTACAGCCGCTTCTGATCATCCAAGAAAAATTACTACAATTGCCTGATATGAGTGTTCCTTGGAAACCGAGGGCCTGTGACGAATGTTGGACATTTTTTATGATTGATGATCTCGTCTTACACCTCGCATTGTTTCGAGGAGAGATCCAATCACAGGAACCGAAGTATGTTGGTATCCGCCCTCTGACGGCAATGGAAGCAAAGCAAAGGATACCTCAGTTCGACTTGGATGCCTGTCTCTCTTTATTGCTTGCTAGCCTTAGGGGTGTACAGGTGAGCGGTAGGTAGTGAAACAATCGGAGAGGATATCTAATCAAGTATCAGGTATCGCTGAATGTAGACATAATCGGCCTGGTGCGGGCGCTGGTTCGCTTCGACCCTATCGAGACTGCGATGAAAATTCGGTCGATCACGGATGCCCAGAATATAATTGATCTTATTTTCTGTGTAGGTGGATGGGCAATATAGAGAAACGGAGCTAATTATCTCACTAGCTGAACAAGAACAAATTTTTCAAAAGCTGGTTCGGAGCAGCGGCTCCCCATGCCACGCGGTTGGCAGTAGCAATTTATGGGAGGGTGCCACTTCTCCCCCGACCTCTCTTCCTGAATAGCGCAGACCTCGATAGACATGAGGAGACATATCAAGAGAAGGCTGTTAGAATATGGGATAACAACCACTCTGTATGGGTGAGTATATTATGACACATTGCACACTGTCGGGCAGTAATCATCTCATGACAGCGAGATTGCTTTGATGCGTTCATGTGGGGGAGTTTATTTCACGGCAACGTAGAACCATTATTGGGAATATGTTCCTTCCAGTCGAGTTTGGTGAAGGTATCGCCATTGCCAGAGAATGGTACGCTGCGCGAATGGCGGCGCTTCACCAACCCTTCGGTTTCCGAAATTCAAGCGACTGTCAGTATCCCATAAGCCTGCACCACTCGACGCTCGTGTTGACACCCTTTCCAGTTATACGAAGTCGCCATGGGCATTCAATATATACACTCATTGGACATCGTGCTTGGTTATTCGTTCGATGAGGTAGTATTACATTTGCGCTGACGACCATAGTACCAGACTGAATGAATTGTCTACTTGCAGGAGAACGTTTATCTCGATTTTGACAACCATGTCAAGTTGCAGTGCTTTTGTCTTCGTCCCAACAATCTATGCAAAGGGAAATTTGACTACGACGACATCGGCAAGAACTCCACGTTGGAAGCTAACATCCATTTTTTCGGTTTCCTCTTCCATGCCGTGAATTTTTTGCATCTTGTTTCCGTCTCAGTTTATTGACCACCGGCATTTCAGGTTCTCTTCGAGCAGTATTATAACGGAGTTCGTCCTAAGGAGCCAGAAATCCCCGACAATGTATGGCAATTAGTCGAGTGCTGTTGTGCCACGGACCCGCAGGAGCGTCCGACAATGGACCAAGTCGTACAGGAAATGGAGTCTTGGGTTTCACTCGGTCAATTTACTCTCCCATGTTGATATATGGACCCGATAGTGTCATGTGCACATTCCCTTCTCTACGCATCGTAGCAATCGTTCAATTCATTGCAACCAATCATACTGATACAAGACAACCACGACACTACGACGTATGGATAAGAGTAATCAATGCATATAATACCACATTTCCACATTTTAGCACATTTGACCGTAGACAAAGATGTTGCATGGACCAAGAGAAGTCGAGCACAGTGGTACCAAAACGTGCTTGCGCGGTACGAAGATACATTCCCTTGAGGTGCTCATAATGCTACCACCGGTTCCTGGGCAACGGTGGCCGGTTGTGTTGGCACCTCAGGACGAGGCATGCTACGTTCTTCTGTTCTCTACTCCTTTTCCATCAGAGCTTGCAGTCGCGCATATAGATCAGAAATGGGTTTAGAAGGTTCGTTGTAGCTCGTCAAGATCATCTGTGTACTCGCCAGCACTGTCAATGACAACCTCAGTTGTCTTAGGCTGCTGAGTATCATTATCATCCGCCTTAACTTCCCGCGACAACGGTCCTTATCTGAAGACAATACCCTGACCAGATTTGCAAGTTTTGATGGGCAGCCAAGCTGGGAAGATCTTGCCTCGAAAATCACCACACGATCCGAAGGAATGTTAAACAACAACTGTTCAACATTACCGTGGATCGGGTGAAGTGTGCCATTTCTACTGAATCCATGTCTAATGTATTCCTGATGAGCGCAAAAGAAGAAAAGGCATTTTGAACTCGTGCATACATGTATGAACCTGCAGAGTACCCTCCATCCCTGTTAGCGAGATCGGAGGACGTATGGATAGGCAAGAGGGTGTTCCAACTTCCAAGGGATAGGTTGCCAAGGTTAGTAATGTAAAACGCAACAACGCTGGCAAATGATGAGGTAAAATCACAATCAGGCACGAGGCCAAACTCTAAAACACAGCAAGAAAAGATGATCTCTGTTATATTCTATCATAGTCCTACTGGGGTGGTGGAACTGTCGGAAGAATAGGCGCAAAGACAGCAACCCATTAACAATTTTAACTGCCTTCCTGTTTATCTAGACTGCCGTTAGATGGCGTCATTTCAAAACGCTTTAGATAGTGAGACTCGTCAACCTCCTCAAACTTGGTCGCCATGCCCGGTACGGGAAGGAGAATGTTGAGGACCCAATAGATGAGCGAGGTAGTATATACGTGTTGCTGCCAGCGGAACACGTTGTCCTGCTATAGATAGACGAGTGCGCGTCAGTTTCCGAAATTAAAGCATAAGGTAGAGAAGAAAGACGTACTGGCGCCTGCGAAACCAACGGCATTGATCAGAATACCGGCAACGTAAGCCAAGTATGCTCTATTCCAGGTTCAGCAAGATTCCTCAATGAAACGGTGAAGGGAAACGTATGCACCGGAAGTTGATGCCATACGTGTACCAATACCAGCCGTCTCTCCTGGAGTCGTACAGGTCAGCCACACGGTAGTGACTAGCGGACGATGAGCGCTGAGCATGGGAGTTTCTATGGCTGAGGATCAGTTTATTATTAGATCATTGATCGCTATTCCCTTTTCCTCCATTTCCACTGCTTCGTCGCCTTTTTAGCACCTAGGATCATTGACAACACTCCAAATACGCGGCTTGAATGTGACAGCGTGCTACTCCCTCGCAAGGGTTGTCTTGAAATCCACCTGTGTACCCCTTACCTCCATGGCGGTCTGACCATAGAAAGAATACTAGAACACTATGGCACTTCACAGGTAACCCCCCCTCCATTTCCGCAAACGCGATGAACGATGCTAACGACCTTACTATCATCCTATAGCCATATGTGATCCTTCGTCCACTCTCAGGCTATTGAACATGTTCCGCTCGAAATCCAAGCCTACCCTCTTTCTCTCCTAGCTATCCAGGCTATCCCGCCGAATATTGACCTCTACGGCTCCGCGCTCTGCAAGTGCTAGAACTCAGGAGGTCTAGTTGGACGTCCGAGTAGGTTGTCCCTGTGATGGTTCAACTGTGAAGGACTTGAAGAGGATGGCCTTCGCCCTTTGTGGAGGTCTCAGGTGTTCAGCTAGGTTCTGGTGCATTTAAAAACGAAGACCTTTTGCGTGCATAGCAACGTTGTGCTTTTCTCGTTCCCAATCTCATTCTCCTTGTCATTTTCACTCTCTTGGCTTTCTTTTCGTTCTTCGATCGATTTGCTTGGAAGTCCAGACTTCTTCGTTCCGATGTTTTGGTCGCGTTGGCATATTGGATTCAGCTTGCTCCTGCTACTGGCTGATAGCACGTTTACCATACCAGTGGACAACAACGCAACATCACTATTTGACCTAGAAAGTACACATGGGAGTCTAGCTCGGAGTGCTATCCCAGCACCTCCTCATTTTGTCGCTTATTCCGACTTGTGGTTGGGAACTCCAGTTCCACCTCCTATTTCGTCTCTCAAGGTGCGTATAGTTCCGCATTTATATTCGCAGTTTATGTTCTGATCGTGTTCTTCACAGGGCTTTAACGTCTAGTACGCGTTCTCTTCCATTCACCTTGCTTAAGTGACTGACACCCGTTGTTTTCATAGCAATCTTGCTTTTTTACTGCTCGAAGGAGCCTGGGACAACGTAAGTGTGGGTTTCCACTGCATGATCAATACTGACCATGATTAAGGCTCAAGCCTGGACCTCCCTAACTGACACCCAACGATCATCCGTCAAAGCGCAATACGCAGCTGCCGGCATCAAGATAGTCATCTCTGCGTTCGGATCAACAGATACGCCCACAACTTCGGGAGCAGATCCAATCGCGACTGCGAACACGTTTGCGGATTGGGTTATACGTTATCAAGTTGACGGGATCGATGTCGACTATGAAGATTTTGGATCTTTCAATAAGGGGGATGGCAGTGCCGAGGTGACGTCTCGTTTGGGTTTGGGTCTGGCTTTGATGGGTGTTCATCGTCTTTTTAGACCTGGTTGATCCGGTTCACGCAGCAACTGCGTGCTCGGTTGCCTGTGGGGCAGTATATCCTCACTCATGCACGTACGTAAGATTCCTTTTTGTGATCGAAATCAGTCTTAAAGGATGATCGGTAGCGGTCGCTCCATGGTGCGGACATCATGCATATCGAGGTTCATAAGCTTAGCTTATGCGACAATAACAGGTTCGAACCCAATAGATGGGGTGGTGGAGGCTACCTTAGGGTACACAACACGGTCGGAAACCTGATCGACTGGTATAATATTCAATTCTACAACCGTAAGCCAACGATACTTGCGCGTGTTGAGCAGGAATCACTCACTCCTTTGTTTTGTTAGAGGGGCCCAGCGAATACATCTATTGTCACAGCCTCTTGTGGGGATCGTCCAACGTATGGCCCAACACGGCCGTTTTCCAAATTGCCGGGAACGGGGTACCGTTGTCCAAGATTGTGATTGGAAAACCTGCTACGACCGCGGACGCGGATAGCGGTTTCATGACAGTGTGGAAGCTTGCTTGGTGTTTGGGAGTAGCGAAGAACGCTGGATGGAGTGAGTAGATGATATTCATATTTGATGGGTATTTATGCTTTTCATAGATGCGGGCGTTATGGTGTGGGAGGTGAGTTGACTACGCATCTCATTCTATGAGTCGGCTGACGACGCCTAGTATCCTCATGCTGATGCAAATTGGATTGCTACTGTTCGATCTCAGTCGTGGCCTGTTTAATTCGTGTACTCGATAGACAAGTGATGCCGATTAAGCCCAATCCAAGACGTGGAGAATGGATTGTTGATTGTTCAATTGGCACAAGCGCGAAATAAATCCACTATTGTACTGTTTCTCTGATGGATTGCTGTCGCAAGACTTGCCTCTTTTAGTAACCAATCCAACAATGATGGACCCACAAATCTACACACCTTCCAATTATGGTAATAATGGTGGGACCCACAATCAGCAAACACCTTCCAAAAGAGGTAAAAACGACCAATCCCAGGAAAGCGAGCAAAGAATAGCTCCAATCCAGGGCGAGCTGGGGATCCGTATATATACTTCCTCCTCCGTCAACATGGTTCTACACTTTGAGCTCCTCATCCCCCCTTTCCCCCTAACTCCTTTCTGTTAAAGCCTCCGAGATGGTTGCCCGCTTTGTCACCAAGTCTCGTGCCCACCATCCTCATCACAACCGCAACCGGGAACACATCCTCGATTCCCCCTCCCATCCTTCTCAGAGGTACAACTTTACTACCCGCCGCGCATCTTCATGTGCCCCGGTCAAACGCATACTCGGTAAACAGCAACGAGGTTTCCAGCAAATGAGGGCCCCGCTTTCAAACAAGTCTGCGATTGTGAATCGTGCATCGTCTGCGAGCATTTCGCCGCAAGTTGAAACCCCTTTGAGGGAGACGATCGCTCCGACGACGGCTAAAATCCGTCTGCCACGTACACTCCCCCGCCCCGCGTTGAGGGAAATCGATACGTCGATTATCGATGATGCCTTCCCGGTTTTGAAGGGCTTGCCGCCCCAGTATATCCGTGACAGTCTAGCGGTTGTCGCACCTCAGTAAGTGTCCCATTTCCTGTCCTTTGTTATCAGAGATATCTTATCCATCTTCAATCAGCATGCTCGTAGCACTTCGGAACGTTCAAACCAGCGTTTCATCATCTTGTCTTCCATCAGAAGTGGACGTCGAGCTTTCGCCCGAATCAGAAGAAGCACGTGCCAACCCACCCACACATATGTTGGCCGTTTACGCTTCCTCTTCCTCAAACGGGAAAACCAAAGTCACGCTCTTCCCCTCCCACCAACTTGTCTTTAGCGCACATTGCGCGAACCTTCCTGCTCTCCCTCCATCTTCTCCCTCATCACCGTCATCGTCACCGTCGTCAGACACTCAACGTCGGCTACCTGTCGTACCTTTCCGCCTACCCGTGCCAGCCACGTTCCCACTGCTCTATTC
>KN818401.1:38350-48694 GCA_000827485.1 Amanita muscaria Koide BX008
TCGCCACCTTACTCGACTGATGAATCGTAGCCGAACAATCAACGCCAAGGTTAACGATGCGCAATTTCCGACAATACTGTAACCGAGTCTCAATCTCATTCAGACCCGAAACATCTGTGTAAACCTAGTATTCAATATCGTGTCTTGTACATCAAACTTCGGTACATCATCTTTGTCTACGACCGCCTGGCCTTCCATAAAGAGCGTTAAAACGACGCGAGCCATAAACAGGCGCTGTGGCATGTGCTTCCAATGGCGGATGTTGTCCATGGTGATTCACGAGCTGCGACGCTAGGCTTGGCGCACCCACTCCGATACCACGTATGTCATCGGGGTGGGCTTTCACCACCCGATTAAGGGCGGCAGCGAGCACCGGCCGCTGAGTTGAGTCCTGACCCGCATACTTGGCAGGTGCAATCTTGAACCTCCCCTGTTGGTCCGGCTGCGATCCCAGTATCACACCGCCATGCGGACCATGATTCTAATGTGATTGACAGTGAATCTTCAGCTATTTCAAAAACAGATTGTACTAACCGTTTGAAAAGCAACGATTTGACCATGTCGTGGAGGCTGATGTATTTCAAGTTGATGTATTGAAGGCAGAGGTGTTGAAGGCGGACGTGTTGCAGGCGGATTCATTGGAGCCAGATCTATTCGAGGTCTGTGTGTTGCAAGCTGGTTTACTGAGGGCAGACGATTTGAAGAAGGCTGCCCTTGATTATCGGGTGGTGCGCCCAAAGCAGGCACAAAGAGCAACGATAAAAGACAGATGATCACAGATCGCATCGTTGAAGGACAAGCTAGATTGGTGTGAGTTGCCAGCTTTGCAGAAAGGAAGTGTGTAGAACTCACGGTGAAAATTGAATCAGGTTAATCAGAGACCAGCTCTGAGGCGGCAAGCATTGTTCCTATGTAGTCTCTTTTATACCCGGAATTTTTAGTCTCGTCCCCATCCGTTAAGTTATGGTAGCCGGAAGTCCGGATCTCTGCGAGCGGAGTGTATCGGAGTGTCAAGCATCCTGTATTTTGACACTCCGACACGCAGACCGAAGGTCCCGCACCACAACGGATGGGAACGAGACTACAATATACTCAAGCAAAGATGTTTCATGTCTCTAGTCCCTAGTCCCTGGCTACACGGTCGGTACACAAAAACACTGTCTGTTGTTCAAATTAAACGTTTTAAGCGTCGTTTAACACCTATTCAATAGGTGTGAAACGATGCTTTCCGACCTGCTTGTAGCATCAAACAAATCAGAGCCGGATGCTAGTATAGTCGTTGCTGAGCAGCATGTAAGAAGTGAGATGGCGGTAGCGACCTCAAGTATGTTGAGAGTAAGCAACAGAGGGATGCCCATCACGCGAGTATGTAGTACTACTGAAGAGCCTAATGATGATTTGTTTAATCTCAATCATCACGTACCCAGACTCTCCTTTGATATTCCTCTATAAATGGTGGGTTCACTGGGTTGCAATTATCATCTAGATCTACGGTAGTTACAACATAAGGTAATAGCGCTCCCGACGCCCGACATGCTACTTCAGTCCCTCACCCGCCCTTTCCCATCCAATGACTCACGTCCGTCTCTGGCATCTCTCTCTATCCACTTCACTTTCCCTTCTATATTTCTGCAGTCTGCTCGAGCACGTCCTCTGTCAACACCATACATGCTCTGCTTTCCCTCTCTCCATTCCTGGCATTCTTTTACCTTCCTCTGTCTCTCTCCTTCCCATCCATCGCCACCTATCGTCTTCTTCAATCCAAACGCTCTTTTCTGCTCTCCTCCTTGTCTAGAACGAGGACATAGAAGACCGCCTCTAGAACGTTGGCCTTCGACGATCCCTAACCTCTGCATCATAATCATCGAAACAATCAACAGCCCATTCTTTCAGGCCCTCCAGCACCGCCATCTTGTCCGTCTTCATTTCGCTTGTCCGAGATGAATAGTACCCCAACATACTCATGAACGTCTCATCCACCGCGGATTCGTCTATCTCGCTCTCATTTCTCTTTGACGTCCACTTGATCCAACACAGACGCATAACTGGCAGGAACGTTTGAGAGCAATCTCGGACCAGTGGGAGCACTCAATGCTCTGCCCTGTGATCCAAACCCAGTTTTCTGCGCTGGCAGAAGGCTAGATTCTTTATCCTTGTAATCGTCCTTCTTGACACCAAACTGGTTGAAATGCGCTTTGGGATCCTCGTCCACCTTGATCGCCATTTGCTTCACTTGCTTCTCCAGATCCTTTACCGTGACAGATTTGAGCGGGACTTCACCAATCTCCCACGTCACGAAGCCCATCTCCCAAGGAAGCAGAACTAAATCTCCTCTTCCTTCCCTCCCAACCTCTGCCCATCCGCCCAACACGGTGAACATACTGATCTTCGCTGGAAGGAATTCCGACCTGAATCACCCTCGTCACTCCGGGATAATCCACACCCCTGGCATTGACATTTAAGGACACCAAGACAGCAGCACCGCTCTTGTCCGGGGAAATCTGCACTGCACTTATCCTAGTACGGCTCTCCATGATCTTTTTGGAATGTATCTCATATATCCGCGGGTTATTCCCAGCTGGTAGCGCACTCGTCTTGATCTCCTTCAACATAGAAGAAAACAGTTGCGTCATTTTCGTTGTAGGGAAGAACATGATTGTTTTTGACGAGCCGGGGTTGGCGAGCTGTTCGTGTGCTAGGAGTCGAAGGAGGTCGCGGATGCATTCGCTTATACTCAACTTCTTATATTGGACGAAGCGGATTCCTTGCTTGATATGGGTTTCCGGGACGATATTGACGCTATCGCGGAATATCTACCGTCCACAACCGAACGACAGACGTTTTTGTTCTCAGCAACGGCTTCCTCCGCTATACGACAAGTCGCAAGGGAAGTTCTGGATAGAAACCATGTGTTTATCAATTGCGTAAACGATGCAGACGCGCACCATTCTACCCTCTGCTGCAGACCAGGTATTCTTTTTCGTTCAACAGGTCCCGCAACCTTCCTGGGGTAGCGACGACGATGTCCTTCCTCCTTTTCGACCAATCTCTCACGTACGGGATTCGATGGCAGGGACGAGGAATGCGAGGGTTTTTTTGGTGCCAGTTTTAGCTTTGACTAGGAGGTCGCGGTTTTTTTGACGTCCCTGGTTGTTGGGCTGTTATTAAAATATGCTCGGCGACCAAGCTACTACCACGCTCCAAGAGTCCACAAGCCTAATAAGTTGTCACGCTTCAAAACAGCGAGCACCTTACTCAAGTGATCGTAGCCGAACAAATCAACGCCAAGGTTAACGCGTCAACGATGCGCAATTTCCGACAATACTGTAACCGAGTCTCAATCTCATTCAGACTTTCAATTTTCGAAACATCTGTGTAAACCTAGTATTCAATATCGTGTCTTGTACATCAAACTTGACAATTTCCGGTACATCATCCTTGTCTACGACCGCCTGGCCTTCCATAAAGAGTGTTAAAACGACGCGAGCCATAAACAGGCAATGGGGCATGCATTTCCGATGGCGGATGTTGTGCATGGTGATCAACGAGAACCGACGCTACGCTTGGCGCACCCAGTCCGACACCACGTATGTCATCGTGGTGGGCTTTCACCACCTTGTTAACGGCGGCAGCGAGCACCGGGTGCTGAGTTGAGTCCTGACCCACATACTTGGCAGGTGCAATCTTGAACCTCCCGTGTTGGTCCGGCTGCGATCCCAGTATCACACCGGCATGCGGACCATGATTCTAATATAATTGATGGTGAATCTTCAGCTATTTCAGAAACAGATTGTACTAACCGTTTGAAAAGCAACGATTTGACCATGTGGTGGAGGCTGATGTATTCCAAGTTGATGCATTGAAGGCAGAGGTGTTGAGGGCGGACGTGTTGAAGGCTGATTCATTGGAGCCAGATGTGTTCGAGGTCTGTATGTTGCAAGCTGGTTTATTGAGGGCAGACGATTTGAAGAAGGCTGTCCTTGATTATCGGGTGGTGCGCCCAAAGCAGGCACAAAGAGCAACGATAAAAGACAGATGATCACAGATCGCATCGTTGGAGGACAAGCTAGATTGGTGTGAGTTGCCAGTTTTGCAGAAAGGAAGTGTGTAAAACTCACGGCGAATCAGGTTACTCAGAGAGAGACCAGCTCTGAGGCGGCAAACATTGTTCCCAGCCTCTTTTATACCCGAAAAAATAGCAAGCGTTTCAGAAGGGACCATGATCATCATGATGATCAACTGATGTAACGATGTGCAAGGACCCCAATACTCAAGCAAAAATGTTTCATGTCCTTAGTCCCAGCTAGTCCCTGGCTGCACGGGTACACAAAAGCACTGCCTGTTGTTCAAATTAAACGTTTTAAGCGTCGTTTCACACCTATTTTCCGACCTGCTTGTAGCATCAAACAAATCAGAGCCGGATGCTATGTAGTAAAGTCGTTGTTGAGCAGCAGCATGTAAGAATGCGATCTCACTACGAGACTGACTTGCGGACCATGCTAGTATGGTTGACGAGCTATTTCAGGAAAGGTTGCACTAACTGCTTGATAACGAACGCGTAATGACCTTGCCTGAGGCTTAGCCTGGCTAGCCAACTCAGCAAAACGACTTCCATGCTTGCATAGGAACAGCGCTGTGCTAGGAAAGTTATATGGAAACATGCTTCAAAATCACATCAAGCGGCTAACCAGTATAATTGTATACCATGTTTGCTTCATGAAACACGGGCTGAAGCTAGGCAAATTTGATCACTATATGCGCATAATTTACGCATGTCCTTTAAGACGACCAACATGGACAACAGCACCGTAAACAGGCTCGAAGCGATGCTGAATCATACATTGACAGATGAACGTGCACCGAGCCAAGAATTGGAAATTGAAATGGCGGCATACCAAGGAAACAGCCCGCCAAAACCAGAAGAGACTGTAGCAGATTCTTGATGAAGATGTACACAAAGAATGTGGCACCAAATACTTAGAAGGAGATAACGAGGAAGAAAAGGAAGAAGGCGATGGTGGAGGAATAAGGAAGAAGAGGGCGATCATTTTACATGACTTTTGCATCGTCACAGTGTGACTAGACACTTATCTCGAAACTTCATCCGACAGTATAATTGCTTTCAACTCGTGAATCTACAGCCCATGAGTCCTCGGCCACAGTTCTCAGTCAGACGGTCCTGACCTATTGCATTTGGCACATACTCAAGCGTTACGTCACCCGTTGCTGAGTCTCACACATTTCCGTTCACGGACAACTTCAGCACGCCGCGTCGCCCCACGCGATGAAGTGGCTAGCGGAAGATCGATCAAGACACTGGACGTTCCGACATCTATTCCAGATTCCCACTCATCAACAACCGCAATTTCCGAAAATGCTGTTTTAGTAACCGAGTCTCAATCTCATTCAGACTTCCATTTTCGAAACATCTGTGTAAACCTAGTATTCAATATCATGTCTTGTACATCAAACTTGACAATTTCCGGTACATCATCTTCCTCTACGACCGCCTGGTCTTCCATGAATAGCGGTATAACGATTCGAGCCATAAACAGGCCCTGCGGCATGCATTTCCAATGGCGGATGTTGTGCGTGGTGATCCACGAGCTGCGACGCTACGCTTGGCGCACTCAGTCTGGTACCAATTATGTCATCGTGGTGGGCTTTTACCACCTGATGATGGACGGCACCGAGCACCGGCGGCTGACCCACAAATTTGACAGGTGCAATTTTGAACCTCCCCTGTTGGTCCGGCTGCGATCCCAGTATCACACCGGCATGCGGGCCCTCATTCTAATATGGTTGACGGTGAATCTTCGGCTACGTGTCAGAAACAGATTGTACTAACCGCTTGAAAAGCAACGATTTGACCATGTGGTGGAGGCTGATGTATTTGGGGCTGATTCGGACGTGTGGGTGGTTGATAGGCTGAAGGCTGAAATATTCCAAGTTGATGTATTGAAGGCAGACGTGTTGAAGACGGACGTGTTGAAGGCGGATTTATTGGAGCCAGATGTATTCAAGGTTTGTGTGTTGCAACTGAGGGCAGACGATTTGAAGAAGACTGCCCTTGATTCTCGGTTGGTGCGCCCAAAGCAGGCACAAAGAGCAACGATAAAAGACAGATGATCACAGATCGCATCGTTGAAGGACAAGCTAGATTGGTGTGAGTTGCCAGTTTTGCAGAAAGGAAGTAGAACTCACGGTCAGAGACCAGCTCTGAGGCGGCAAACATTGTTCCCAGCCTCTTTTATGCGTTTCAGAATGGATCATGATCATGATGATGAACTGATAAGGATCCAATACTCAAGCAAAAATGTTTCATGTCTGACGATGTACACGATGGGCAATTTCCGAAAATTACACGAGTCTCAATCTCATTCAGACTTTCATTTTCGAAACATTCCAATTCCGTCTGTGTAAAGCTGCCCTAGTATTCAAAATCGTGTCTTGTAAATCAAACTTGACAATTTCCGGTACATCATCTTCGTCTACGACCGCCTGGCCTTCCATGAAGAGCGGTATAACGATGCGAGCCATAAACAGGCGCTGTGGCATGTATTTCCAATGGCGGATGTTGTACATGGTGATTCATGAGAACCGACGCTACGCTTGGCGTACTCAGACTGGTACCAAGTATGTCATTTTGGTGGGCTTTCACCACCTGATTATGGGCGGCAGCGAGCACCGGCCGCTGAGCTGAGTCGTGACCCACAAACTTGGCAGGTGCAATCTTGAACCTCCCGTGTTGGTCCGGCTGCGATCCCAGTATCACACCGGCATGCGGAGCATTATTCTAATATGATTGACGGTGAATCTTCAGTATTTCAGAAACAGATTGTACTAACCGCTTGAAAAGCAACGATTTGACCATGTGGTGGAGGTGGATGTGCCGAAGGCGGTACTGGACGTGGACGTATTGGTGTTTGATGGGTTGAAGGCTGATGTATTGGAAGTTGATGAATTGAAGGCAGATTTGTTGAAGGCGGACGTGTTGAAGGCGGCTTTATTGGAGCCAGATGTATAAGAGGTTCATGTGTTGCAAGCTGGTGTACTGAGGGCAGACGAGTTGAAGACTGAGGCTGCCCTTGATTCCCGGCTGGTGCGCCCAAAGCAGGTACAAAGAGCAACGACAAGAGACAGATGATCACAGATCGCATCGTTGAAGGACAAACTAGATTGGTGTGAGTCGCCAGTTTTGCAGAAAGGAAGCACTGTGTAGAACTCACGGTGAATCAGAGACCAGCTCTGAGGCGGCAAATATTGTTCCCAGCCTCTTTTATACCCGAAAAAATAGTAAGTGTTTCAGAATGCATGATAACCGGATGTGGAAGGACCCCAATAGACAAATATGTTTCATGTCCTCGCCTACGGTACACAAAGACACTGCCTGAACAGTTCAAATTGAATGTTTTAAGCGTCGTTGCACAGCTATTTTCCGACCTGCTTGTAGCATCCAACAAATCAGAGGTATAGTCGTTGTTGAGCAGCATGTGTGAATTGAGACGGTGCTAATAACTTGGCGCCAAGCCTTGGCACGCAGCCACGCTATTCAATCGAGTCAGTAAATGGGAACCGCTAGCATGTTGACAGAAGGGGCGCGTGCTGCACATCCGACGCGAGTGCTGAACTTGAAGTACTTGACAAGATTGTTTAAATTAATCTCATCATCACATATCCAGACTCTCCTTTGTTAAATAATTCTCTATAAATGGTGGGTTGCAATCATTATCTAGATCTACGTTAGTTAAATGCATAAGGTAATAGCGCCCTCGACGCCCAACACTTTAGTCCCTCCTCGTCCGCCCTCTTTCCATCCAATGACGTCCGTCTCTGGCATCTCGCTCTATCCGCTTCACTTTCCCTTCTCTATCTCTCCAGTCTGCTTGAGCACGTCCTCTGTCAACACCATACATGCTTTGCTTTCCCTCTCTCCATTCCCATTCTTTTACCTTTCCCTGTCTCTCTCCTTCCCATCTATCGCCACCCGTCTTCTTCTTCAATCCAAACCCTCTTTTCTGCTCTCCTCGTTGTCCAGAACGAGGACTGCGCCTAGAAGGTCGGTCTTCGACGATCCCTAACCTCTGCATCATCATCATCGAAACAGTGGGCTTCTTCATCATCCCTCCGCAATCAACAGCCCAATCTTTCAGGCCCTCCAGCACCGTCATCTTGTCCGTCTTCATTTCGCCTGTCCGAGATGAATAGTACCCCAACATACTCATGAACGTCTCATCCACCGCAGATTCGTCCATCTCGCTCCTCATTTCTTCCACTTTGACGTCCACTTGATCAACCACAGATGCATAACCAGGAACGTTCAAGAACAACCTCGGACCAGTGGGAGCACTTGACGCTCTGCCCTGTAATCCAAACGCAGCTTTCTGCGCCGGCAGAAGTCCAGAATCTTTATCCTTATAATCGTCCTTCTTGACGCCAAAGTCGTTGAAATACGCTTTGGGATCCTCGTCCACCTTGATCGCCATCTCCTTCACTTGCTTCTCCATGTCCTTTACCGTGACAGGTTTAAGCGGGACTTCACCAAGTTGGCACGTCACGAAGCCCATCTCCCAAGGAAGCAGAACCAAATCTCCTCTTCCCTCCCTCCCACCTTCTCCACCTCTGCCCGTCCGTCCAACACGGTGAACATACTGATCTTTGCTGGAAGGAACTCCAACCTGAATCACCCTCGTAACTCCGGGATAATCCACACCCCTGGCACTGACATCCGAGGACACCAAGACAGCAGCACCGCTCTTGTCCGCGCGGAAATCTGCACTTGTCCTAGTACGGCTCTCCATGGTCTTTTTGGAATGTATCTCATATATCCGCGTGTTATTCCCAGCTGGTAACGCACTCTTCTTGATCTCCTTCAACATAGAAGTGAACAGTTGCGTCATTTTCGTCGTAGGGAAGAACATGATTGTTTTTGACGAGCCGGGATTGGCGAGTTGTTCGTGTGCTAGGAGCCGAAGGAGATGAGGCACCTGGTCTGCAGCGGAGGGTAGAACAGTGTGATACTGTTTAATATGCGTATGAACCGGTGCGTCTGCGTCGTTTACGCAATTGATAAACACATGACGTTTATCCAGAACTTCCCTTGCGACTTGTCGTATAGCGGAGGAAACCGTTGCTGAGAACAAAAACGTCTGTCGTTCAGGTGTTGGTGGTAGATATTCCGTGATAGCGTCAATATCGTCCCGGAAACCCATATCAAGCAAGGAATCCGCTTCGTCCAATATGAGAAGTTGAGTATGAGCGAATGCGTCCGCGAATTCCTTTTCGTTCAACAGGTCCCGCAACCTCCCTGGGGTAGCGACGACGATGTCCTTCCTCCTTCTCGACCAATCTCTCACTTGCTTCCTCCTACTTTCACCGCCAACTAGAAGCTGGACGTCCAAAGCGCCGTGATACGTTAAAAGCCTCAGCGCTTCGTTGGCAATCTGAGTGCCCAGTTCTCTAGTTGGGCTAATGATCAAAGCACCAACGCGATTCATCGCAAAACTTCGTTTGGCTTTAGACTCGAGAATTTTGTCAGATATGAGACCGCCATCCGAAAGCGATTTTTTGACGTGTTGGGATATGGCACGGAGACGGGATTCGATGGCAGGGACGAGGAATGCGAGGGTTTTACCAGTGCCAGTTTTAGCTTTGACTAGAAGGTCGCGCGGAGTGGCAGCGTCGCCGGGTTGTTGGGTTTGGTATGGCATAGCAAGTCCGGGGAGAAGAGGTAGCACCCTGGATTGCACGGAAGACATGGTGACAAGGCTGAAGGGTTTTTCAATAATGGGCCTGAGCGTGCTGGGATGCACACTCGTTTCGAGAGACGAGAAAGGGAGAGTGTCGAGGGTTGGCGTACTAGTAGTTGAAGAAGGAACGTTGGTAGCGCTAACTGTAGCAACTGCTGATGAAAACCTGCTTGTAGACCTGAGCATGTTATATGTTCTCAAGTAGTTTGGAGAACACCGGCAGAGGACGTGACCTGCACAAGTTGAATGGATGGTACGACTGGTTCGCGAACTCGTGAATGTCCGTGTCAACCATGTAGACCAAGGAAGCCGCGCCAGGCGTGTAGGGGGCACGGGTGAAAAAGCGACCATGATGGACGCAGAGAGACGAGCGTCGTTTGTTTGGTTCCGAAAAAAAATAGCTCTTGTATTCTCAGGCTATATTTATCCAAGCGTCCAGCACATTACGACCGTCCGGATCTGTGATAACCCCCCACCCAGCATGGCTCGGTAATTACATAGCTGGGTTATGGCATATGTTACCACCGGTCATAAACCAGGTGAGAAAAAAATGTTGGCTGGAGCACACACATTTATCGGCTCGATTTGCGACAGT
>KN818402.1:6527-28653 GCA_000827485.1 Amanita muscaria Koide BX008
AACCATAGACAAACCACCCGTGTTCATATCTATGGCCATGTCCGCGTGTTTAGCGACATCAGTGGACAGCATAGTTGCTCAAGCTGCAACTTGAAAGGGAGTCGAACGACGATCTACTCCCACAGTTCATTTCTTTCATTCGTTTTACTTGGTTCTTCCCTCGACAAAGTTCATAACACATTAGCTTTACTACGTGTGCTACTCTATATGTAAATGATACACAGTGAACAGCGTCAATCGGTGTGGCGTAGGACGAAACAAAATGTAGTGATGATCGCATTGCACGACATGGTTGGTAGGTTGACGTTGTCGTCGAAAGCCATTAACCCGCAACTCGACAACAAACAGGATACTATACCTAGCTCGAAGACGTTTTTCACTGGCTATCAATGCCGCTTATCGCGCTTATACTTAGTACCTCTCCAACAAGAGCCAGTAGCCGGAAAACAACTACTTACTTAGAGACCATACAGAGACATATATACTGCATCTAATTCCTTCTGGTACTCCTGCTCGATCGCTCTGCGTCTGTGAAGTTGCGTCATCGAAGAGGGAGCAGAACAAGAAGCACTGAATAACACACCTAAAGTTACCTTTATTCTAACGTCGAACGAAAATCAGTGGACGTGGAGTTAAAAATTGAAAATCATACCGTTCTGGGCAGATTGCCTTCGTCTACAATGAAGATCAATCTCTTGTCTGTTATCCGCTCATGCTTCAATTGACGAGCATTGAAGTCTTCCAATCGTCGAAGTACCAATTCTTTCAAACCGTCCTCCGAGATCGTTGATATGCTATCATGATAGGCCTCGATAAAAAGCGCAGGAGAAGGCCTCAGGTGTCCGACCACGATGCATCCCTTCACCAGATCGCTACATACATCATTTATCTTTTCTTCGATGGCCCTGCGGGGGAGGCAAAGAGTCCTATTTAGCATTCCGATACCAAAGCTATTCAAAACGACAAACTTTGTGTCGATAAAACGTGAATCCTCGCTTTTGATCCAGTCGTCGCCGCGGCCACGGAAGAGATACGATCCGTCGAGCTGTTTCTCGAACAGGTCACCTGTATGGAAGTTTCCGTCTTCCGATAGGAGTTGCGGTTGTGGGATCTGAGGCGAGTCCGCGAGTAAGATTAATTTAAGTAACTGGGTTGAAGCTGGATTGTCGGCCCCTGTGGTGGTGTCCGTGAAGGGATCGAATCTGTATGATATGCCTGGTACAGGCTGCATAAACCGGGCGGGTTTTCCGGGGGCGGATACCATTAGGGTACCTTGGCATACAAATAATTCACCTCAGTCGACAGAACATGGATATAAACATACCGCATTCTGTTGTGGCGTACATGTCCTTTCATTGTTTCGTCAGAACAAAACAGCTGACGGAGAAAAACAAAATACACTGACCATGAGGGGAATACCGTTCTGGAAACACCAATCGTCATCGGCGATTGATATCGGAACCCCGCCGTACGACACGGTTCTCATCTCCTGCAGCAGTTTCAATGCCGCTGGATCTTTCTTCGCAGCTTGGATATGCGGAGCGAGCCATGTGCCAAAGGTGGTCATACGGTTCAACCCACACACGTTAACCAGGGTCAATAACTCTTCGGTAGAGAATCGCATTTTTGAGGGCTGTACGATGCACGATCCTGTGTACAGGCATCCAAAGTACTCTGAATTGGAGCGAACGTAAGAATAACTCGGTGAGTAACTGCTATATGGAATACGCACGAATTATGGGCGCTACGGCGCAGATGCTGCCGCGGGAGAGGAACGCATTCTGAGTATCGAAACGTCTTCCATCCAACCATATTCCAAATTGCGTCTTGTAATATGTGCTGACGAATTTCTGTGTCAAAGGCACAACCTTTGGACTGCCGGAGGTTGATCCTGACGTTAGGTAAAAGAAACAAACGTCTGCATGACCGGAAGACAAATCTTCGATTGTGGGTAATGCGGAATCGCTGTTGATCGTGGAAGAGCTGTCGATAGTCTCGATGGGGTTTAAGGCCATCTTTGGGTATGGACAGTCCGTCGTTGCGGGCTCCAAAGAGGGATCGTACAGGATTATTTTGGATCCAGCTTTCTCCATGAGAGCGAAGATAACCCCAGGATGAGTCAATATGTGTGGGCACATCTGGGGGATGTAAGACGCTCTGGCAAGCGCGATAGCGTATATGAGATCTTGATATCGTGAGCCAGAGTACCTATATTTTACCGTCGAGTCAGTAAAACAAAAAAAAAACAGTAGAAAACCCACAGCACGGTGACGGCTGAACGAGGAGGGATACCTCTGGCTTTCAACTCGGTCATCACAAAGATTGCGACTCTGTCGACCTCGGCAGCAAACTCAGCAACGGTGATATGGTTCCATTCCTGAGGTGGCTCTGATCCTCTAAGGATGGGTAGCTTGAATAGAACTGTGTTTCCGCTGTTTTTTGCGCGATGTTGGAGAAGAGCGATATGGTTATCCTCGAGTGCGACGTCCATGAGTCGGGTGTGAGGTGATTCGGTGGACTGCGGAGTGCAAGTCGGTGGCACTTTGTTTCCGCCATGAACGTTTGAACGTTTGAACTTGAACGTTTGCAATCCGTGCGCGTGATGAGCTTGATCGATAACGATATCACAAGTTCGATTGATCGGAGATCTAAGATCTAAGATCATCGATGAGATTCCGGCCAATCTCGCTTGCGCGCCGGCAACTTGCGGGCAGGGTTGAAGCTTGCAGCAAAGGAACCGTGACACTTCCGAGTCGATCCTTGCAATGTTCCTTGTTCTGCGATTGTCCGATGTTTGATTGCGGCCGAGTTCTGATGCTTTTCTTTTGGTGGAACTCAAAGGCGATTTCTGATGTCGTTGATATGTGCCGCGGCAACTTCCGCGCAAGAGGATGAGAAGAACTTCTGCAGCAACAACAAACTTCTTTGCCCCCGCAATCCATCCCTCAGATGTTCAGCCTGCGGCCCACTGCTCTTGTCTCGCTCTCCGTTGTGTTGTTCTCAATCCAAGAGACACTTTCCGAACAGCAACCTTTCGTTTCCCCTGGATGGTCTGATCAGTGGTGGCACAAATCTGAACTAGAGTCCTACACATTCCCTTGGCCGATACAGAAAGTGGCGATCATCGGCGCAGGTCCAAGGTTAGTGTCCTGATATTCGAGTGCATCTTCTACCAACTCTACGTTACAGTGGATTAGCCGCATATCATGAATTAGATAAGGCTGGTTACGATGTTTATCTCTTCGAACGTGACACCGTCCCCGGCGGGAATTGGCACTATACAGACGAAACACCCGTTAAGGAACCCATTCCAAACGCAGATGTCTCAATCGGTGACTTTGTACCTTCGCTCCCTCCGGAAGGCGTCCGGCTGCCATACGAGGAACATTACGAGGGGAATGTGTCAGACGAGCTGTTGAGAGCGCACAGGGGACCTAAACCGATTTGGAATTCCTTACAGACGAATGCTCCACCTGTACGTGCATTCATACCTTTCCTCCTTCGTCCTTCCCTGTGAACACCTTTCTGCATCACAGCCACTCCAGCAGGTATGTTTTCAAGTTTTGCCCACTGTATCGTTGGCTCATTTCACGTCAAGTTCCGGGATCACCCTTGGCCGGCCGACCAACCTTGGCGTGAGCATACCGTGTTCGCATTCTTGGAGTTACTAGTCACTAATGACAGGGCTTTCCCCCCCTTAGTGCTCCCACACGCCGTACTCGGCAAATATATCCGAGCATTTGCATCATTCAACGGGATCAACAGCAACGACGTCGAGAATCCCCACATTTCGTACAACACACGAGTCGAGCTTGTTGAAAAATGCTTCACCTCGACTGAAAATGGACCCATGAGGACAGGCTGGACCCTGACCCTCAAACAGGTCTCACGAACTGGTACCAATACATCCAAGGCTGTATGGACGAAAGAGGTTCGCTCTGCACCCCTCTTCTTGGTTTGTATTCAAAGATGACTGATTTGCGTCGGGATATAGAACTTCGATGCCGTGGTTGTCGCAACAGGACGATTCAACGCGCCTTACATCCCAAACATTCTTGGGTTAAAGGCCTGGGCAGATCGTTTCCCAGACCGGATAGTACATTCGCGCCAGTTTCGACGTCCCCAACTCTACACCAACCAGACGGTGCTCGTCGTTGGTGCTGCTGTGAGTAAATCAAATACCACAGCGATCAGTGCTAAATCATAATCTTCATCTCTAGGCAAGTGGAGTGGAGATAGCTACTGATATCGCTCCAAACGCACGCGCAGTATATCTGTCAATTAGGGTGAATCTCCTGCGCGCTGATCTTCGCTCCAGCTATTTACATCGTTTTGCAGAGTACCAAATGTGAGAGCAACATTCCATGAGCATCAGCCTCGTCGAATCTCAAACTCGAATTCAGCAGGAAACCCCTTGTCGAGTCGTTGGATGGGAAGATTGCCTCACAATGTTTCAGTCGTTCCAGAAATCAAGCGTTTTTTGCCCCCAACATCAGCCATTGCTTTGAGTAGCGTCGAACTCACAAATGGAACGGTCAGTCTTTCGGCCTGCTCTACGCTTTGTTGATCTCACGAGAAATGCTGGGCACATCTGGTTTGTAGATCCTCACCGGTATCGAATCCATTATATTCGCAACTGGCTTCCGCTATACATTTCCTTTCCTTCCTCAATTTCATAACACCTCTCTTACTAACCATGACCTCGAGCATAAACCTAAACCCATCGTGACCGATGGAACGCATCTGCGAAATCTGTTTCTTGATATCCTATCCATTGAAGAACCCACACTCGGATTCATGTGCAGTAAGTGGCCGCATATTCTTTCCTTTCTTAATTGACCCATATCCCACACATAGTGAACATAGAGATCCAGAACTTCAAATACGCTGAGTACATTGCCGTCGCCCTGTCCAAAATCTGGGGAAACAAAGCGACGATTCCGCCGGTAACGCGGCTCTGGGAGTTGAACGAACGACGCGTGATGGAAAAAGGTGGTTATGGAAAGTACTTCCAGTTTCTCGGTTTTCGTGGCGAAAGAGGTACGATCCACCGCATCCATTCCATGATAATGCGAGTATTGATGAAATGCCGACTGGCAGAAATGATTCGGTTATTTACTGGTTGGCTGAACGATGCAGCTGCCAGCCATGGTGGACGACAGGTACGGTGAATACGACCCGTCTTTTATGCTGAAGCTGACATTACGCATATTTCTACAGGTCGACGTGGAGCCATCTGGGTAAGAGCTACCATTCGTCTGCGCTCCAGCTGTACACTCACCTTGGTTTCTTTTCCGCAGAGACTTCGAGCTTATAATATATTGGTTCCTCGCGTACTACGGGGTCGATGTTCGTGCAGCCATTAGTTCAGACGACTCAACCAATCTGGATCCGCGGATTACGATACCTTTCGGCTGGAACAGACCATTCTCTCCTAGTAGCGCAGAACGGGAGAGAATTGAAAAGAGGATAGACGATTTATCGTACGGTTATGACTGGTGACGCTGGTGACGTGCAATATACATAGGCTCATAACAGATTAGAGAGAGAAAGAGCGCGCATAGTACAGCCTGGAGCAACGCAACATGTACTGTTAACATGTTAGGAATGGCAGTGTCCCAACTGATTGGCTCAGTGATGATCAGCCAAGATGCTGATAATCCGGGAGTGCGCATTGATATATTGATCTTTGTATTAGGTGCTATACGTAGCGGCATGGGGTGCTTCTATTATGGGTAATGCTACTAGAGTAGAACAGGATGCTACGAGTGAGAGGAGGAGAGTTGAGATCTAAGAAGCTATGAAACTTGCTATGCCAGTTTGGGCGAAAGCCGAAGGCTTTCCTGCCCGGCAGGGTGCCTGATTCTGGGGGGGGTGAGAGAGCCGCGTGGGCGGGCGGGAAAAGCCCGTGACGCGGCACGTCTGGTGCTGGAATCAGTCACGACCTGCGCGGACTTGGGAGGTGCAGGTGGCTCAAAAGGGAGCGGCGGGTGGGGAAAACAAAGGAACGAAGGCGGACGACGAGACGAGTATGGGCACAGTCACGGCAGGTGGGTGTAGGAGGAAAGGCGTGTGACTGCCGTGACTGTGACGCGCCACTGCAGTACAAAGACTTCACTCTGTCTCTACGCTCGTCACTCGCTGCGCTAGAGCAACAATATATTGATAGCCGGACTCCGTCGGGTTCAACGTTGCAACCCCCACTACAGTTGGCATAGCAGAGCCCTCAGTGTCCTCACCTCCTATACCTCGGACTTAACTTGGTTCGTACAGCAGTAACCGCGCATGATAGTGCATATCTCATGTTCCCCAGTAATTCCAGGCCGTTTCGAGGCTCCATCAAAAATGAACACAAACGAAAGCTGAACCGATTTGAATGGAGAACTCGTAACATGAAATGAAAGGGTAACCAACAAAAGGAAATGGGTGATAAAATAATTGTGATAACGCAAAATGCCACCTCCCCCGCCTCCCATTTGAAGTTTGAACAAGACATCAAGCCTTGTGGACCCGAGCCAAGATTGAGTTAAGTTTGACATGCTTTCCCAGCACGACGTCCTCGGGAAACGTAATGCATGCCTGCGGACCAAAGACGAGCACGAAGGACGACCCACCAAAGTGGAACATCCCAAGCTCAGACCCTGCGCTGACCTTTTGGCCCCTCTTGACCGTCACTTCACATGTCGAGACCTCCACCATGCCAACTGCAATGAAGCACACGAGCCCGATGTCAGGGTTGTCTGCCTCGATATAGACCAAGGCACGGGCGGCGACCATTGCAAGCCAGGTCTGAGAGCGTTTGAGGGCACCACGGAGATCGCCAGCCGCCTGGTACTGGTTGCCCTCTGGAGCACCAGCATCGGGCAAGGCTGCATAGTAGGTGCCAGCGACAATCTCCGTCTTCTTGATGGTGCCATCGACCGGACTTCGCCAGCGATGATAGTCCACAGGGGACAAGAATCCTTGATAGATTGTCCCGCCTACGAACTGCTTGGCAAGTTTGTGGTCACGGTTGAGCATGTCGTAGAGGGAGTATATGTTGCCCTTGAGCCAGAAAAGATCGTGGCATTTCACGTCGCGGGCAATGCAATGCAGGTAAGACTCGCATGGGTTGTGTATCACAGACTTGTCGTCCGGTGCCTCAACAGGGCGGGCATTGGGTTGGACCTCTCTGGTAAAAAACGCATCCCAAGAAGAAAAACCGCGGTTAACTGCGTCAGGATCAGGGCAGACATAGGTCTCCTCGAATTTGCCACGACTGTCGGACTCGAACTCCTGTAGAGCTTCCTCACTGAACCAACCACCTTCGCAATCAGTGAGCAACTTGGCGGAGTCTTTGGTCGTAAGGTATAGGCCCCAACTGTCCAGCAAAGTCTTCATCGCAGTATTGAACGCAGGCTTACGGAATAGGTCGTAACCCGCAGAAGTATTGCAGAGGTAAGTAAACAAAAGGCATATAGGCAGTCCAAAGGGTCTCGGAAGCCGATTGCCATGTTCGTCTCTGTATATCTGAAACTCCGGAGGTGCAACGATCAACCTATCGATCATGTAGAGCAACGAGTCAAAGTCAGGAATCTAAGGAAGTGGTTAATTTCGCGCGAAAGACAGTGGCTTTAGAGCTGGGATGTACTTCGTTCTGCGAAGAGGCCTGGAGGAAGGCATGATCGAACAAATCGACCATCTCAGGATCAGACTTGATGGCGCGCTCAAATATTGCCACAGAAGGGACATGATCGGAAACCTTTTCTTCGGACAGCTCACGGATGGGTCGGAGGTGTTTGACAAAGCTGTTGTTAATCAACGCATTGGCCAAGAGCCACCAAATGGAGCTGCTCGAGCTTTTGTCGTCGCGGTATGGCATCGTCCTGGTGATTGAAAAGAAATTGATAAATAATGGATAAATAGACCATCTTATGCAAAGAACACTGACAGACTCGGAGGATGTGGGCGAACGTTGGAGCCGATGGAGGATCGGAGTGCGGCAGTGGAATTAATAGGATCATAGGATGATGAACGTTGAACTTGAAGCTAGTATTCTTCAGGTATCATGTGATCCCAGGTGAACCGGTGATCCTCCGAGTCGGCATTTCTGTCATTTGCTTTCGTCCGATGTAGGATCGGACTCGTATCGGAAGCAAACGGAAATTGAGTTGTATCGATGGTGAATATCAGAAAGTTGTCATGCATTTTTGATTCCGCACAATAGCCGATAGGAGAAGCTTCTAGCGAAACCGCAGATAGCCTCAGATAGCTCAGATAGGCCGTTGTCAATCCGGACAAAAAGCGCCAGATTCATCCGGACAAAATAGGCGCATTTTTTTGGAAAGGGAAATAGCCTTGTGAGATATTTTCGGGGTCCTGCTTCAAAGTGCTTCAACCGTGTGACGATCGATCAGATCGATCAGGCGATCAGGGTTCCCAATCAAACGCAGAGAGGGGACAGTGGAATTGGTGAGAACGACAGTGCAATCAGAAATACATTACATAACATCAAGGCTCAGCCGGCATGATTGGCCGAGCAACTTAGCCACAGAATTAGGCAGGATCTTGGGAGCAGAGCTTGTGAGGATTGGGCAAGTAAATTATTGGCATTTGGTGCTTTGATACAAGTCACAGAAAAACTGCTCTGAAAGGGCAGAGGCATCAATGCATTGAAGGTGGATATTTGTGCAGAGCGGCTCCCATTCCCTGTCCACCTTCTGCATTATAACCATAGATTCAACTCTCAGAAAATCATCCGATATACTGGCACTAGGCCAACCAAATCACCTTCCGTCGTTAGTCCTTTTACATACACAACTCCCTAGTCTGCGCCAGGATCCCCTCTGCTTCGTCGAACCTCGGCTGAATCACGCACTCGGTCGTGGTCGGGACTCTAAAATCAAGAATAAGCTACAGCTATCCTCGCGCGTGCCATCGGACACCGTGACAAAGCCTGAAGAAGCGACTCACATTAGTAAACCGAGGTTCGAATAGGCCAATTTGTCCGGAACGTCGGGTTTTCCGGTGTTTGCGTTCATGGCGGGCGAAATGGACGTTGCCCAGAGGATGGATGCGAAGTTGATGAAGAGGGCGTCGTTCGCGATGTGCCGGCCAAGGCAGATTCTGTGAGACACGGAGATGGTGAATGCTTCGAAGGAGGATTAAACCAAGAAAATTTTACCTAGAACCGAAACCCTAGAGGAAAATGTGGCATTGAGATGTGGAACACAGGGGGGAAAGGGAGGATGAGCGTACGTAGGAGACATGTCCTGGTACAGCAATCGACAAAGGATACTTTGAGCGGAAGGTATGAAGGTCGATAAAACGTAGACAAACCTTCTGCATTTTCGGAGGATTCAGGCCATGAGAATTATGCAGGTCATGGTGAGGAATGAGGAACGCACCGTCCTTCGTGGCTGGGATAGCGGGTGACAGTCCACCGTCCTTGTCTATGAAACGACCAGGATTGAAGTGGTCCGCATCTGTTCCCTGTACAAAAGCATGACTGAGATGGGAGAATGGAAACAAAGAGTTCAGAAAAACATACGTAGATGGCTGGATCGTGATTTAATGACCTGTGGGGAAGGTTGGGTACTGCTTTTTCGTATTACGAAGCTCAAAGTACCAAACGTTCGGGAAGCATATCGTCCCCTTTGGGATGAAATACCCCTGATACCAATCATCCTAACCACAGATCAGCCTCGGGTTTACCAAACCACTTGAATACTAACCTTCGTCGTGTAATGGCGTGCACCTAGAGGAGTACGCCAGTGAGCGTGTGCGGTCTTTATTGACATGCAGGGGACCTACCGACGGGTATGCTCGGCCGCCACCTGAGTATCTCTCGTATAGTTGCCCGCAGATACGGAAGCTTCTCTAGATCCTCAAACGTGGGCATCCTCGACCGTCCAACAACGGCATCAAGCTCTGCTTGGCACCTTTTCTGCTTATCGGGGTAGGCGATCATGGCGTAGAGGAACCAAGACATTGCCAGGGTATTCTATTAATCAGGAGATAAGCAATGCGTTGTGGGTAAATAAACGAGTGCAGTCGGCTGACTCGCGGGATACTCACGGTTTCTGTGCCAACCAAGCTTGGGGGGAGGGATGAATCGCCGGACGATCGGAGAAAATGGCACATACATCATCATTCCGCTGAGCCAGGCCGCTTCGAGGTTGGTTAAACCATGCTTTTCCCTTTCCCGGATTAAGCCTCCCGCCATGCTGGGCCGGTCGTCGCCTGCATCCTGCCAACGACCCAAATCAACTCAGGGCAGATGAGGGGGAGGTAATTTGAAACGTACAACGCGCTTCGCGACTTCTTCCAACAGCCCTTCACATAGCTCTGAGAACAGAACAAAGCCTTGCTGGGCCCGCCTCTTCCAACCGGCCAGCCATGAAGGAACATATTGCATCAACGGCAAAAATTCGGCTGGGGTAAAAAGAGGAGTGACCGCCTTGTTAATGAGAGTGGAGAAGTCAGTCATTTTGGGGTATACAGGACCCCCGCTGGAGGGTTGATCATAGACAATGGAATGGATCGAAGCTTCTGCAGACCTGCGCTATGGGGTAAGGTATGTTATAGCTCATAAATGCAGTAAATATACTCGAAAAGCTGGCGGCGCCTTCCACTTGGACTCTGAAGAAGATGGTGGGTGAGCGTCAGAGCTTCCTTGAACTGAGTATCGCGATATTTGTGGGCGACACCCTTGTGCATAAATGCATGACCAGCGCGTCGAAGCTTGAGCCAACTTTGCGCGAGCGTATGTTAATCAACACATCTCTAAAGATAAAATGGCGTACGTAGGGCCATGTCTTGCGAATGGAAGATATAGACCGCCAGTAAGGTAGTCGGCCACTTATTGTAAAGGGATCAATCGATTGATTGGCACTCTAGAGCATGGTGGGTTCCTCACCGATGCTTCGCGGCCTGTCACTGTAGACCCCCCCACGGCGATCGAACAGGTCTGTTGCCGCGGTGTGCGTATTGGTAATAAGCAAAGGTTGACCCACGATATTTAGGTACACCAAGGGACCTAAGACCGCACATGATTGAGGACCCAGCTATATGGATTTCAAACGTAGTGGAGAGACTCGCCATATTGCTCCTTGAATGCTGAAAACTCGATCCAAGGGCGCGTCGATAGCTGGAATAGATTTCCGAAGATGGGAATTCCCTTGGGCCCAGGCGGGTATTTGCGATTTTGACGTAAGCGTGCAGCCCAAGCAACGAAGAGGGCGGGAATGAGGACTGCTGCAAGCAGTTGATAGTAAAACCGAGACTCTGACTGTAGTGTCATGATAATCAACGACGAACGTCACTGCAGGTGGTGATGTCGTTAATATTTGTGTGGCCGTATTTGTACCGAGGACCGGTCCGAATGGCAACCAGCTCAGTTGCTATCGATTTCATTTCCTGTCATGTGGATACACCACATTATTGCCGTATTAACGTCAGTTGATTTACAGGGGACATGAAGGAGTGTTACTCCATCTAGAACAAGGAAATCAGATAAAATAATGACGCGAAGTCGCGAATCCCTGTCCTTTTCTCCAGGACTGAACTGATCCACTTTATAGTATTTCTCCATCTAGAACAAGGGATGGAGATGAAAATAATGACGCGAACCCCTGTTGTCTACCTAGAACAAGGAGATAAAAAGATGATGCGAACCCTTTCACCGGCGAGTACCTCATGCTTCCGATTCTCGGCATTTGGAATATCGGCCCCGCTGTGAGCTTCTGTGTTGTGGCGAGAAGAAGAGGGTTCGGTTTTGGACCTAATACTCCCATAGTTTCAGCCTTTAACATGTTGCCTGAAAACTGTGCTATATTTAGATCATGCTATTTCTGGTTGAAGTTCCCATCATATCATAGACTGAGATGCCTGTAAGGCTGTAACGACAAAGCTATTGAATATCTAGATGGACCGTAGAGTCCTGTAGGAGAAAGCGCCATGGACTATACACCATAGTTTGCCTCCCCTGCTTTGCTAGGCAGTAGCCACAGCCTTCTTCGCCGTACTCAAAGCAACCTCAAAGACCTTCAACAACGTCTCCGTATTCTCCATACCCACACTAACTCTCACCAGCCCTTCCTCAACGCCACACTGAGCTGCCCACTCAAGCTCGTCGTGATGAGCTAAAATAGTATAAAGAACCGCAAGCGTAAAGTTCGTTCCGAGGCTCGGTGCCCTGAAGCAATCCAGCGACTCATAGAACGCACGCGAGGCTGCATTTGAAATGAATGTGATGGAGAACAGACCACCATACCCGCCAACTTCGTTTGAGGAAGATAAAGACGCGTTGTGATTACTAACCGTTTTGCGACAGCGCTCGTAGTTCTCTGGTGTCTTGTATTTAGGGTAGAACACTTCTTTAATGACACTTTTCGCGGCGCCAGCAGCGACAGAGTGGGAACGGAGGAAGTCGCAGAGCGCTTCAGCGTTAGTATCGATGATTTTAATGCGTTGCTGCAAGTCGCGTGAGTTCTGCTCCATGCAGATAGCGTCTTCGTCATAGTAAGTATCTTCGTAATGAGCAGTCATGTACGCCGCGAGGGCAGTGTAATGGTGACCGTTTGTGTTAAGAACAAGGCTGGGAGAGACGGAATAAGCGACCTTGGGGAGAAACATAGTTACTGTCTTTCCGACTTACCTTCCTCCCATCACATTCGCGCTCCCGCTAAAGATCTTTGACAGACTGGTCACAACAATATCGGCGTAGGGAAGCACGTCCACGTTCACGAAATTGCCCAGAGTGTCGTCGATCACCATCAGGAAGTCATATTTATCGGCCAAGGCACGAAGTCGAGGAAGGTTGGGGGAGCGGAGCAAGGGATTTGACGGAAACTCTGTGTAAAGTGCGAGAATGGGCGGCTTTGTCGAGTCCCGCGCAGACTCTTGCTCCAAGATGACTTCTAGTTGGTCTATGTCGTAATCATTGCCCTCAGGGAAGAAATGGCAACCCGGACCCCATTTTTCGAGGACCTTTAGGGTATCACAATATACGAATCTATGAAATGTATTATTCAGAGTCCAGGCAAAGCAAATGCAAGGGTGAGAATGACAGACCCAAAACAAACGCTCTTTTCGGCAGACCGTACGGCCAAACTCAGTCGGTGTGCATTCCAAATCGCACACATGCCCGTTGGGAACAGGTAAACATCGTTTTCCGATACATCCGCAATGCCATGAGAATTAGGACCAACTTGAAGGTTCTCCTGGACTGCATACGGTCCTCCTTGACGATCATATACATTCAAAGCACCCGCAATCCGCTGCCGAAGAACATACTTGGCAGATGCTGCATCAGGAAGAGGAGTCAGTTCCAGTCCGACAGAATAATCTCCGGGACTTTTATTGGTGAGATATTGGACACTTGTAGAACCAGAGATTCCGTTGGTGCGAACAACATCATCTGGAAGTGTGGAAAGCCAGTGATCGGCGAACCGACTTGAAATCCCTGTGCCCGTGAACTGCCAAAATAGTTTCGCAACCGGGAGCGCATCTGTGGGGAACAACACGATATGGAGATGGTTTTCCGAGGCAGGTTGCATGGATAGACCAGTATCTTCCTTGCATTCGACGATACGAGCGTTCTTATTGTCCTCTTGACAAACGAGAAGGCTGACGACGCGTACACCAGAAAAGCTGGCCTGCACAAATAATCGACATTGTTCTGCAACTCGGTAGGATGGAAAGAGCATGCAACGTTCGCCATCCAAGCCGTACTTTCGCTCCATTAAGGAGGCAAGCTAGATGCATCATGAGGAAAAGTTCCTACTTGTCGAATAATCGAGATCAACGCACCTTCCGAATAGCCACTTGAATGAAGAATCTCGGATAGCCACTAAGCCTGGTTTCAGCATCCTCCCCCTCTATACAGGTGACAGTATCGTTCCATGTTGGCAGTGAAACCAATATAGCGTGCGGTGTGTTGGGAGGAACAGGAAGCCCATAAGGGATGACTTGGTAGATGGCCATGGCGAGAAACGAGCTTGTGAGGTGAGTTTGACTGTGACCTGTAGAGCTATCCTAGTACTATGAATACCACTTTATCTCCATAGTTTCAAGAATTTCAAGTCGAAGTATCTTTTTCCATTACCGGCGATCCCCGTGAACGAGTGGCGCTTTGCGGCTTACATAACAGTGCAAGAAACCAAGCAATGGCGTTAGGGGCTCAAGACTGTTTCCATGAGGAAAGGATTGCGACAAATATAGCGTAAGCGAGTGTCATACGATCAGTGGCGCAAGCGAATGAGTGATGAAATCAGAAAGGCTGCATGCTTCTTGCATTTCTCCTGTCACTCCGTCCCGCCCTCCCATGATCACGGTGCTTCTTCATACTACTCTGAGCCACAACTGGCGATCTCTTCCGAGTCACTTCATTGAGTTCACAGGCTTGCCTAGCATAACAATATCTATTTGACGGACTCAACGACTAGATACTTGATGTATAAGTACAGACTGTTTACTCAGTACTATGGGACACAACCGTCTCCTAATTAGCAAGTATTTGGTCCATCCCTCCGGTAAGAATGTTACTCAGATCTTGCTTCTCATGAGGCTCGGTATACGTCACGTATTTTTCGTCATGCCATCTCTTGGCGCTCACCACCTTTCCATCGACATCCTCGAAATTGGCCGCGCTCTCGGGCCTGAGGAAGTATGCAATAGAATAGCGATCTTCCTCCTGGTAAACCTCACCCGTGGGGTAAACACGGTGGAGACACGACTTGAGGCGTTTGCCAGAAAGGAAACGTAAGGAGTCGCCGACATTTATGACAGCATGACCTGGCCTGGGTTGAACCCAGAGCCAAGACTTGCTTTTCTGGATAGGACTAAGAAGCTGCAAACCCCATTGAGGGGTAAACAGGAGGGTAAGAGAACCGATATCCGTGTGTTTGTTGTGTCCGGAATGAGCGTTGTCGAAATTCTTCGGGTAGTGAAGAAGGACGAGCGTCGTCGTCGACGGTTTGTCTTCGCGATGACTGTTTTCGAAGCGAGTAGAGCCTTCGAGGTACATAGCATCCGAAAGACGCATCAAGATCGTCTGGGTAATGAAATGGGATGCGGTGACAAAGTCGTGGAACAGGGGAAAGTTGTTCCTGATGGTAGGAGGCATGGTCGACGACTGATCGACGACATGTGCACGAGAGACCTTCAAAGGTGAGGATGATGTTAGTACGGCGCGTTGAGTGAGAGGAGTCAACATAATCACCCTGAGAGTCTCGTAGCAGTCTCTCGAGTTCCTGTTCACCCCGGCGAATTTACCGATGGGTTTGAATCTGACAATGCAATAAGACAAATGCCGAATTTGACGAAAATGAGATGAACCCGTCCGTCATAGAACCTATATCGTCCTCCATCTTGGCCTCGTGCGGTTTCTCGAAGTAGTCCTTCATAATATCAAGAAGAGATTCGTGGTCAGCAATGACTTTCTTCCAAGGATGAGGTCCTTGGAGGTCGAGATAGAAGAACCCGTCATCCACGCAGGCATCATAGAGGCGCTGGGTTTCGACGGCATCTTTCTCGGCGAGCTTGGAGAAGTCGATAGTGGCGAGAGGGGCGATATCTACTTCGTTGCCATTGAGAATAGCGGTGTCGCACCTGAAGTCGTCAGACATTTCTACTTGACAGAGGTTGAGAGGACGGTGTGGGGAGTGACTTGCAAAGTTACCAAGGTCTGAGTCGACCTAGAGGACTTTTTAGTGTTGCCAAAGCTCGGCTCAGTCCGGTGGTGCATCGATAACATTAGTAGGAGGTCAAAAATAGATCAATACCAGTTATGCCAGGTAATGTCCGCATCCTTGTTGGGGGTAACCAAGACTGTCCGCCGTTACAGTCCAAATTAGTGTGGCGGTCGGAAGCCGGGTTTAGCCGATCCACGGCTCCGCAGATCATGTGGACGTTCTAGTACTAGTTCTCCGTCCAAGAGTTGACGAATCTCGCCATCCTTGCCAGAACCAAAGAAACTATCAACACATTGTCTTCTACACAGAACTTGGATACTATAACGCAACCTTATTCGCACCTAAATAATCCGACAAATCGCTGAGTACACACAGTAGATCTTATTATAACCCTTTTGCCTCCTTCGCCGCGCCCAAAGCAGCTTCAATTGTCCTCAACAACGCCTCCGTATTCTCTGTACCCACACTAATCCTCACTAGTCCAGCCTCAACCCCATATTGCGCTGCCCATTCCAACTCCTTGAAATGAGCTAAAAGCGTATAAGTACAAGCAAGCGTGAAGTTCGTTCCAAGGCTCGGTCCCTTGAAGCAGCTCAGAGCATCGTAGAACGCTGCTGAGGCTGCACCTGAGGTGAATGTGAGAGAGAAGAGACCGCCGTACCCGCCACCTCCGTTCGAGGGGGAGGAAGACAGGTCGTGATTAGTGCCCTTAGTGAGGCAGCGCTCGTAGTTCTCCGGCGTGATGTATTTAGGGTAGAACACTTCTTTGATAACAGCGTTCGTAGCGCCAGCAGCGACAGAGTGGGGGCGGAGAAAGTCGCAGATCGCTTCAGCGTTATCATCGATGATTTTAATGCGCTGCTCAAAGTCGCGTGAGTTCCACTCCATGTGAATAGCATCTTCGGGGTAGTAGATATCTTGATAATGGGCAGCTATGTGCGCCTTGAGCGCAGTGTAGTGGCGGCCGTTTGGATTAAGAACGAGGCTGAAGGAACCGGAATAAGTGATCTTGGAAACGACACACTCATTTTCATTTCTCTTACCTTCCACCCATCACATTTGCGTTTCCGCTAAAAATCTTCGACAGGCTGGTCAAAAGAATATCGGCATAGGGAAGCACTTCCACGTTGACAAAATTGCCTATAGTTTCGTCGATAGCGAGCAGAAAATCGTATTTATCGGCCAAGGCACGAAGCCGAAGAAGGTTGGGGGAGCAGAGCAAAGGATTGGACGGAAACTCTGTGAAAAGTGCAAGAACGGGCGGTTTTGTCGAGTCCCGTGCAAATTCTTGCTCCAAGATGATCTCTAATTCGTCGATCTCTGAATCAGTGCCTCCAGCAAAGAAATGGCAACCCGGACCCCATTTTTGGAGGACTTTTAGGGTATCACTATATGGGAATCTATGAAATGTACTATTTAGAATCCGAGCGAAAGGAATGTAAGAGTAAGAATGACGGACCCGAAACAAACGCTCTTTGCGGTAGGCCGCACGGCCAAAGCCAGTTGGTGTGCATTCCAGATCGCAGTCATGCCCGTTGGGAACAAGTAAACGTCGTTTTCTGTTACATCCGCAAAGTCGCGGGAATTTTGATTGCCTTCCAGGTTCTTCTTGCCTACACATAGCTCTGCTCGATAATCACACGAACCATAGCGAATCAAAAGACCCGCAATTCGCTGCCGAAGAACCTGCTTGGCAATCGCGGCGTCGGCGAGAAGCGGGCCACCACAGCGCCCTTCGAGGTCGACGTCGTGACCTACCTCCAGCTGTTCTGGGGCAACGTGGGAGTTTCCTGGAAAGGTCAGTGGTGAAAGAGAGCTTCCGTTGGCGTGGGCAGCATTCTCGGTAAGTATGGAAAGACAGTGGTCAGTTAATCGACTTGAAATCCCTTGACCCGAATGTTGCCAAAATTGATTTGCGATTGAAAACATATCAGGGGGAAACAACACAACATAAAGGTTAGTCGAAGCAGAGGAGGTGGATTCAGATAGATTGGCTGGTTCCTTGCATTCGATGACGCGGTTATTCTGCTTGCCCTCTGGACAAATGAGAAGGCCGACGATGCGGGCACCCACAGAGCGGGCCTGCATGAAAAGCTGGCATTGTTCGGCAACTTTGTAGGTTGGAAAGAGCATGCATCTTTCGCCGTTTATGCCAAACTTTTGCTCCAGTAAGGAGGAAAGCTAGAAAAAGCATGTTGAATAAAAGTCCTTGGTTTTCGAGTAGTTGAAGATCAATATACCTTCCGAACGTTTAGTTGAATGAACATTCTTGGATAACCATTAAGCAGGGCATCATTAATGTGTTTTATCCCCTCTTTGTAGGCGACTGTCTCGCTCCATGTTGGCAGCGAGACCGATATGGCGTGGGGTGTGTGGGGAGGGACAGGGAGCCCCAACGGGATACTCGAATTGAGCTGGATGGCGGTCATGGTGCGCGACAAGCCCATAGCGAACTTGACAACGCAATAACACTGAACCCAAAACGGGACTAAATTTAAAACGGAAAAGTCCAGCGTCCGGGCGATTTAGGGGCGCGATCACACATCGATGAATTAATGACACCTGATCGATCGGTTGATCATATGTCGGTGATCAGAAGCTTCTTTCCATTCTCTGTTGACGTTGAGGCGTTAACGTCACAGCGTGGGAACAGGACCCCGGTGATTTTGGTGGGGCTTGCTTAAATACAATTGGACAATCCCGGTAGCTGTGTACCTTCCCAAAGAATAGTGACCCTGCAAGGGCCGCAGTGATGTCTGAGTTGGCAGCTTCCATGCCGTTTCACAGCGTTTCATCAACTCTTCTTTATCGCCACCACCTTTGTTTCATTCTCATTTACTCCACGCACGTGTGTTTTGAACTTTTGTGTGATAGGCCTTGCCTCAATGAAACGAGGCTAGCCTGCGCTTAGATACGACCGCAGTTAATCTCCATTTTTAGAACTTGTGCTGTCTATGTCGGTCTTGGCCGTCCAGAAGAGGAAGCGGTGATAGTACATACCCGATGATGCTCCAGCGGGTGAGCTATACGCAGGCAAACCAGCTCGGTAAGGTAGAGAGGGGTGACCAGAGATGCTTGTGGATGATGCCATGGGACAATTATGGAGAATGAGACGGGATATGAGGAGAGGCATTAAATGACTGAGGCTGAGCGGGCGTTGTGTGTGGGACGTTTGCAGGATATAAGTAGCTGAGATAGCTCTGCAGCTCCTCTCATGGATTGCGACGACAGCGCGTACTCATTTCCGTTTGTATTTCACCGTCCTCGTGGGAGAAATGACTTCGTGGCTGTAGCGAATTGGTGAGGCGAACTTCTTCAAGTTGGGCAATGGATAGGTGGAATCAAGAACCGGACGCAGGAGTGGGTCAATGAGTTCTTGCTTCGCTTGTCGTGTATGATACATTGTCGCATGGGGAAAGGGAATATCTGTTGGCCATAGTTTGGGTTGATGATTCAAATCGGCGACATTGCATTGAAACCCTACACGGACATCGTGCCCATCTTCCGCTTTGAAGCACTAGCACTTCTCTGTTCATGCCCTCTCCATCTTCTACATTTGCACTATCCGCCTCGCCACTACCCACTAGGACCTCGCCGTTTTGGCTGGCGACTGCAAGTCAACCTTTTCCCATTTGACTGCATTTGCATTGGCCCACTTGCAATGGTATTCCTCCGCTCCTCCTCAGGTTGCTTCCGCTTTCGGATCGCAAAGTCTTTCAATGACATCGTCGACAACGAGATGCCCCTATCGACGGTGGCAGGTCATATTCTACTTCAGAAGCAGTTTGGCTTTCTCCGATCGCTGGCGGAAGGGATGCAATCTCTTTCTTTGCCTCATCCTGCCAACCTGGCAGCGAAGTTGGAACGTCAATTATCATTAGTAAGTCACCTCCCTGTTTTTTGACTTTGAGCATTTTTTGTGCCAAAAGCCCTACATTTGCTCACCCCAAGCCCTAGGCCTAAATCGTCGCTCAAAAGCAGGCCAGAATCAGATCTCATTCAGCATTTGTGAGTCAGACTCATTTCGGGGCCCTTGTAACCAAGGAAATTGAAGTTTTGAACTGTCGCACCCGAACGTGCACCACTTCTAAGAACGGGAAGTACTTGATGCCATCCAGAGTCTTGGCGATAATGACAGTAATTCTACACAGATATAGCGAGAGACTACACAAGACATCAGTCATTTAGGGGAAGACTTGAAGAACGTAGCATTATTGATCTGAATAGGATCATTAGATCTCAAAGTGGGACTCTTAGATATTGCCATACCCAATCAATAACGAACACCAACCCCTCCAATTGTAGACCCAGTCGATATTCAGGCGAAGATCGGATGGTCCCTGCCCCGTCACTGGTCCTCTCATACACAAAGAATACTGATTCTTCCCCGCTCGGGACACAACAGCTCACCACAGGTATGCTGCATCAGGCAAAAGCGCGAGACGGCATAGACTAGAGGGTACTACCATTGCTGTCAGCAATGAGGCAGTAGCGATGACAGCCTGGAGCAATGCAGCTCGAACTCTCTCGCTTTGCTCCGAAGATGTTCGACGCCAAGGCTTCGTCGGTGAGCTGTGCATTCGCCAAGGCCGTTGTTGGATCCTGATGTAGATACTCTGTGGAAGAGTCTAGGATCGATCTGCTAAGCGACGTAAATTCTGCGCACCGGTATACGGAGAAGGGAGCCTAAGTTAACAACGCTGCTGGAGAGATTGCGAGAGTCTTGGCTCGTGAAAGTCGTCTTTGGAATAGGATATTCCGGAATGATATTCACGTATATTTCTGAGAGACGTGACGGAGGCCGCTTGGAGCAACACCATGTTAACCAAGATTCGACATCACGCCTCGGTCTAATAAAAATGGGTAGCAAAGTTGGCAGGCATTAACAAAAATCATCACTTACCACGGTTGACCCATGATTGCGCACTAAGAGTATGAAAGATCGCGTTGTATCCATTGAAAGGCAGCCATCTGATTTCGTCGATCAGGAAAAGTGGGCCAGAATATATCTTCATCGAGACGGGAGTCAGAGGGTTGACGTGAGAGAACGAAGTGCGCTAAGCGATGGCATTCATCAAGACAATATTTCACGGTAGTGGGTATCTCTTTTACCTTTGTTTGTCGCGCAGCTCTTCTAATTTCTGAACCAGGCCAGCTGGCAGGAATAGCGGGTCAATGTCTTTGAAGACAATCTCGGACGCGAGGGCTTGAATGTGTTGGTTATCCTGGCGGATTGTGCAGGTTGGAGACGGATGTAATCGCCACTGCGTGGGAGTGCAGGAAGTCCTGGAGGAGGTGAAGGAGTAAGACAAGGTGGTGGAGTGGGCAATGAAGCGGAGGTCAACTCGTTGACGACACGCACTTGCTCGACGCTTATTATGGCCGCTTGTTGCCGTTGTCCGTCATCACCCGGCTTGATAAGCTCCGTAGTCTTTATACCGCTGTTAAGCTTCTTCCACCGTTTCTCCTCCAGATGCATCCGGTCCCGTTGGCGTCGTGGTGATAAACCAACCGGTTGATACCCATCACCACGTCCGAGTGAGTTTTTAGGAGAAAAGCATTGAGATAGGGTTGGCCGCGTTTCTTTCTTTGATGGCAGAAAAGACGATTTTGTAGAATCCAGGGAAGAGGAGACAACGTGCAACTGGAAGAGTATTTGAGGGTAGTTTCGAGGAACGGATGTGGGGAGATATGGTACCTGGTGAGGGGGAAGGGGGGGAAGAGGAGGATTAGGGTTGCAGCTCAGGTTCACGAACAAGACGACGGAGGAGTTTGAAGTTTCCCCCTCTTCATGAGTGCGTGATCCTTCTTGGTCGTGAGCTTCCTCACGCTCATGTTCGTTCTCATCGAGGTCAGGTTCTCCAGAGTTTTTGGAATTGACCCATCAGTTCAACGCGAGGGTTGGACGGAGGAAGTTTGAAAGTGAAATTAAAGTCGAAAACGGATGAAAAACGTGGTGGTTGGAGGAGCACTTGGATGCAGAAAGACCCAGACGCAGAACTGCCCAGCTTCCACGACTACATTGAATCTTCTGGAAAGGCGAATAAAGTGACGGTTACCTGCTGAAAGTTCATTGGACCACGTTGTCACGTTGTGACTACAGCGTGACTGGCAGCGTTGAACCCACTCGCTGCAACTAAGAAACTATGGCACTAGAATTTCATAATTTCATCTTTCAGGGATGTTCCCATGAAATCATTTTGATGAGCGCTTCCGCTGGAACCAAATAAGTACCACGACATTGAACAGGACTCGAGGTAGGCACGTGTTGTTACACAGCATTCATGTCTGCCACTGACCCCCAAGTCTCTAATTTGCAGTCCTCTCCACAGTCCAACACTCACAACGGGGAGAATAATGAGAATAACCGTGGCGTCATCCACGGCTCTGAAAACTATATAATCTCTGGCGACAATAGCTACCAGGTCAACAACACCATTAACGTCACAGAA
>KN818403.1:18320-30579 GCA_000827485.1 Amanita muscaria Koide BX008
TACCTGTGTCCTGTCATGATACCTGTGCCCTGTCATGATAACCATCTCCTGATAACCATAACATGTGACAAGGAGCATGACACCCAATGGGATATCCCCTCTGGGGTGATTGTATTTCTAGGTATATAAGCACTCACTTTTCACATCCTATAGCCCCTTGTTATTGCTCAGCACTAAGCATTTTTTAAGAAATCTTTGAACTGTAAGTCCCCTCCATCTTTAAGCTTCAAACCCTGTTACATAATTCTTCTGCAGATCAAGCCTTGCAGTCAGTCTTTGCTTTCTTTAAGCCTGGATTTGTACTAAAGAATTTCAATTCCCACTTCATAATTGTTCAGATTGAACATGTCATCTGGTTCCAATACAGCCAAGAGTGCAGCTGCTATGAAGAAGGCTCAAAAGGCAGAACTCAAGAAGGAAAGACTGGCAGAGAACAAGCAGAACCAGCAGAAAAAAGCTGTAAGTGGCACCTTTTTTTAAAACCCAAACACTGTTAAAGAATGTCCAGTATACACCAGAGATTGTGGATCCCAAAGTCATCCAGGATGCCCAACACTTTTTGGGAAGGGCCATGGTGTGTGTGGTTCTCCCCAACCTTGGAGGGAGTGGCCCCACCATGAAGGGATTGCCCTTGCAGAGGCCTGTGGACCAGGTAAATGTCAGGAGGTTGGCAGACATGGGAGGAGCCAATGCCATTGGGTTGCATAGGTAATGTGATCAGATTATGATTATGAGATAATTCTAATGCTTGAAAAGAACTGAGTCTGCCAATGAACTGGCTGTTGGGATCAACCCAGACTTCCTTGACTTGGCCAGCTTGACCAAAGCTCAAGCTGGGCCCTTCCCTGATGTTGCATTTGCAGAAGATGTAACAGACAGGCATTGCACCCTCTTTGCTGGCCAGCACAGAATTGAGGCAGTGAAGTTGATACTTGGAGAGACCTTGAAGGAGCTGGAGAAGGTCCAGAAGAAAGTATTGACAAGACCAGTGGATTCTTCCTTGGAAGCACAAGGAAGATTGGTGGGGAAACTCAAGGAGCATGGTAGATGGTTGGTTGCCTTTTACAACATTGGTGTGTGCAGAATCCTTTTACATGATTAAGCCACTTCATTGAATCTGGATGCTAGAAACTCTGGATGCAGACAAGGACAACAGACAGTCCATTATCCTCAAGCTCTCCACCAACAATAGCCTTCATGCCAAGCCTGATACTCCCCAGCATCACTTCAAACGAGTGATGTGTTGCCTCAGTGAAGCAGAAGGAGTTGACTATGAGGCTACTTTTTCTTATGCCACTACTTTGGATGCACACCATGGCATGGATGTCAAGACTTTGCTAACAAAGCACATCAACACATGCTTGTTCTTCTTCTCCATCTTCAAATTCCATGCCTTCAGGGACCGTGATTTCCATCCTAAAGACTGGGTTGGTGCCAACAAGACCATCTATGGATTTCTTTCACCTTTTCTGCTGGCAGGAAAGGATCAGCTCCTATACCTTGGTTCCTGTTTTGACAATACTGCCACCATCACCAACCTGGAGCTGAATGATATCCTCAATGATCCTGCTAAATCCCCATATCTCTCCCACAAAGTGGTCAATGCCCTCATTGAGTTGGCTGACGAATGTTATCTGGAACACCTTCGGCCTTTGATGGATTATTTTGGTCAAGAGAGTCCAGCCTGGAGTGTTGCTTTCAATTTGTATCATCAGGAACTCAAACAGCAGATTCCCTTGTTGATATCCATGGATGACCCTGATGTAACAGAGCAAGACCAGGATGTGTTGCAACAGCTTTTATCTAAGGTTGAGAAAATCTATGGTGAAGGATTGTTGACAGGCACCTTTTCTGTCCCGAAGTTGGATGGGAAAGTCCCTCTCCTTTGTCCTGGCTTCATTGAAGACATGAGGAACATGTTCATCAAGATTGAGCCTGCCCTGCAATTGGTGAGTTTCACTGAAATTCTTTAGGCCTGATTCTAACTAAAAGAATTTGTTCAGATTGCATCTTGGATGGTTCCTGGTCTTGGTGATCAGCACAAACAGAGGGCAAGGGCAACAGCTTCAGTCACAGACAGCAATGAAGCCTTCCACTCTGATACTACCAAAATCCTGGAAAGCCTGAAGTATTTTTATGCATACAAAGTGGAACAGAATTGGCCTTCCCTTGACCCTGATTTATTGGAGAACCTCCAATTGGGAGAGCCACCCATGCCTGCTATGCATCACATCTGCAATGCATGGTATGGCATCATTGATCTAGTGCTGCTCAGAAGAAACACAGTCCTTGTGCCAAACATGGATGCCATTATCCAAGCCTTAGAGCTTGCCTCCAAGGACAAAGGGAAGAAGAAAGCTGGTGCTGAAGTGTCACAGGAGGATCAGGCCTTACAGGATGCTCACATTTTACATGAGCAGAATTTTCAGGGTTTGCTTAAATCATGGGCTGAGAGTAATTATGCAGCAATGAAGATGCAGGACAAGCAGTTTAAGAAGACCAACATGCATCCCAGGCAAATGCAGGCTGCACCTGAGGACATTCTACAGCAAGTCCAGCAAATGCCACCAGAGTACCAACTTGCTTTGTGTGGATTACAAAACACTTCTTACAACTGGATGACCTCCAAGACTGGTAACAACACATTAAACCAGAGGACTAGGTTCATGAAGGCCTTATTAGATGAAGCACAGAACCATGAACAGAAGAGAATCCCTCTCCTGCAGAAGTGCCCCTCCCTTTACAATCTCAGAAGTGAGATGCTGTCCATGATCAATGGCACACCAGGACTGCAGCACTTTCAGTTCTGGTCCACATACATCCAGCCTTTGGAGCAGGGCATCAGAAAAGCTTATGATGACTCACTGGTGGAGGAGAATCAGAAGCTTTTCAAAGGTAGCTTGATTGAGTTGAAGTTCCATAAAGCTTGGAGGACATTCTACAACCAGCTTGCAAGCCCTGATGTCCTTGGCATCCCTGTCAGAGACCCAAGCAAGGATGAAGATGACAACATTGTTGGGTATGCTCTTCACCAATCTCTTGAGCAAGATTTTTCCAAGCTGCATCAGCACTCCAAGCAGTTGCTCATGGACCACAAGGCCATCCAACTTAAGGACAGCAGTCATCAAGTTGAATATGATGGTGGTGTAGAGTCAGCCAATTGGGAAGATTGTCCAGAACCCTTCACATGGGCCAACAAGGGAGATATGACTGCATTTTATGATATGCACAAGGCAGGTGAGAAAAGTGAGAATGGATGACAAGACCAGGCATATCTGATAGTATTGTGACAGAAGCTGTGGAACAAGGAGATGAGCAAGGGCTTGGAAGAAAGAGAACCAGAGATGATGGATCTAGAGATGACCCTCAAGATGATGAGGAAGATGTACAGCAACAGAAGAAGGCCAAATCAGGCTAAGATAATGATGATTGTCAATGTTTACATATATTTGTACATGTAAACAAATACACAGTATAAAAGCTTCCCTTTTAAATGAGTTCTCCTACCTTCAAACCATCATCATCTACAGCAGGTTGACTTTACAATGGATGACTTTACAATAGATGAGGTAAGCAACAAACAAAGCCAAACAATTCTTTAAGAGCTGAACTTGGTTAAAGAACTTCCAGGCTGTAGATCCAAATGCAGAACTTTTAACAAATTCTTTATTGGAAAGCCTTGGCCTGGTCATTAACCAAAGGCTTAAACTTTTAATATGCAAGTCATGTGCTACATGCTACACTGCAGATGGTATCATCAGCCATCTGCAAAGAAAACACCCAGATGCACACTTCCATGCTAAAGATGTCAAGGAAGGTTTGCATGCACTCACAGGCCTGGCAAGGATTTCTTCATCATACCCAGACATCCAAGGTCCTGTTCCAGCCTTTTTAGCCCTTCCTGTGACAGATAGTCTTGGATGCCCCCATTGTGGATATTCAGCATCTGCAAAAGTTATCAGGAAGCATATGAATGAAAAGCACAGAGGTGAAGACAACAGTGGCCGTCTGGAAACAGTGCAAGTGCAGGTTCTTAACACTGGGCAGAGCAAGACCTATTTCAGAGTCATAGTGGTTGAAGAGGAGGTGGTTGTTGAGAAGCCAACCTTTGTCCAAGAAATGGAATCCTTCCATCTCAGTCCCACCAATGCCCCCAGAGAAATCCCCAATGCTAGGTTGGTCAGCCCTTGGTTGTTGAGAACTGGATGGCATACATATGTGAATGGCCATGACCCAACCATCCTTCACAATCTGGTTAGCATACCAAAACAAGGGGAAATGGAAGGACTCCAAGCAGCCATCTTAAAATACTTCAACTCTGCCACAGATCTCATAGACAAGACAGATGAGTTGGTGTTGCAGAAGATCAACACTGCAGATCCTGACAAAGAGTATTATTTTTTCTTTAAGCCACATCCTGAACTAAAGAAATGCTCTTTCAGAGGTATCAACAACACTCCCCTTCACAGACACCATCAGCATGAGTCAACCATCAAGGCATACATCATACCAATACTCCATCTGCTGGCAGCACTGCTGAGGCCATCACCATCATTCTCATTCCCTACCAGTGACACTCTGTATAATGCATTGACAGACCTGTCCAAAGACCTTGCAGATCAACAAAGCCTTCATGCTGTCTTTATGGCATTATGGAAAACCACTTGGAGGACCACACAAGATGTCAAGATGCCAGACCCTACTATCTGCTTCTTGGCTCTGTTTTGCATGAAAGTTGATGGGAGCTTTTTCCATCCCAAGGACATCACTGGACCTATTGCAAAGCTTTGCAGAGCTATCCAATTGGCCATGCTGACTGAGCTCCACAGCCTTGTGAACTGTGATGAACCTGTTTACCAGGATGAGGCAATGAGCATGCTGGCCAAATTTGTGCATGAAAAGCATCCAACCACCTTTCATGGATTAAGGAGTCTGCAACACTATGCCTCTACAGTTGCATACAACTCCATGTCACTTCCACAGATCTGGTGGACTGATAGGGACAGTTGGCAAACACTCCTTTATCATGGACAACAAATCACACTAGCTCATGTCCAGAAAGTGTTCCAAACACTTGAAGAAAAGATTGTACTGCTGTGGGAGGAGGGTGTGCTTCTTGGAAAGAAGATCCATGTGTCATATGGTGAACTCGCAGACAACCTCCTCAAGTCAGACACAGGCTATTGCTTTCTTGATGATGACAACAATCCTTTCAAATCCCACATGTTTGACTTGGGAAGGGAGATTCTGGAGGACAAATTGACCTGTATTGTTGCAGGAACAAATACTACAGAACTGGACATTGTGGCATGCAGGAAATGGCTTTACTCATTGGCTGAACTGGAGAGCCTTCTCATGCTGTCTGTTGATTTGAAAGGAGGAGCACCTGCCAGGGGAACAGAACTAACCTCCATGCTCATACGGAACACATCTTTTAGGATGAGGAACACTATGGGTCTTGGCAAACATTTGTCCATTGTGCGCCAATATGACAAAACTACCAACCTGTCTCAAAATGACAAGTTGATCCCCCATGCCATCGACAGCTTGGATGCAGACATCCTGATTCAATTGCACACCCTTGCAAGGCCTTTGGCGCAGGTATGTGGGTTTCCTTTTCTTTAGGACACTCTGAGAGTTAAAGAAACTCAGTTTCTGGCATCAAAGGTGTTCCCTGGCAAACCAGAAATTGTGAACAACTATTCAAATATGATGTTCATGGACTTTGGGAAGGAGTTCACTTCAGAGCAGCTTAGCAAGATCATGGGCAGCACCATGAGACCTGTTGTTGGATGGAATGTTACCATCAGCAGCTGGAGACACATCAACATCGCATGGAAAAGGAAGCTTTGCAAGGGGCTAGCTGATATCTCTGAGCAGACATCAGGCCATGCTATTCATGCCCTCCAAAGTGGTCACAGTGTGGCCAATGAAAACAGGATATATGGCCTATCACCTGAGGCATTTTTGGGTGCATCAGAGGATGTTATGCAGCTATTTTTGGATGCAAGCATAGAGTGGCAAGTGGTGAACAAAGTAGTCCCTGGTGGACTTGGGCTGTCATACACAGAGTCAAGAATGAGCAAGTTTGATGATTTAGTGATGTCAGGGGTTATCAAAGCAAGCAAGCCCAGTCCACAGGCACTCCCACCACTTCCAGCTGCAGTTGACAAGCCAGAGACTCTGCAAGTGATGCAAGAAACCATCCTGAAGGCAATCCAAGGCTTGTCAGGACAGGTCCAACAACTTCAGAAAGAGGTTCTGGAGTTGAAGCAGATGTCTGGTGAGTACACTCTTTGAATCTGATGAAGCACATTTGATTATTCTTTAAGCAGGACAAGGCCATAAAGAAATACCTGTGGCACCTGCAACTGAACTGACAGGTCAACAACATAGATCTTCTTCAACCAGGATCTGGCTTAAAGATAGCAGAAGGCAGCAAGACCTGTCTCAAGAAATCCCAAGGCCTATTCAACAGTCAGCTGTTAGACAAGACACATTAGATCAAATTGCAACTCCACTCCCTACTTCATCTCCATCTCCAGAACCTGTGTCCAACTGCTTCATCAGACCACCTACATTTATACCTCTGAAGAGGATGCTGCATGGTTCCCATTCTATGAAGACACAACTGAGGAAGTTGTATGGACCCAATGCTAACTGGACTTGCCAGCAGCAAAGAGAGGCTGTGAAGGCTTTGATGGCTCTGCAGCAGGATGTGATTGTAGCACTGAGGACAGGGATTGGCAAAACAGCCATTGCAATTCTTCCATCCATGGTTGAAAGTGGTTACACAGTGATCATTATCCCATTGGTGGCATTGATGGAAGACTGGAAGAGAAGGCTGACAGAGATGGAGATCCCATTTGAGCACTTCAAAGGACAGGAGACAAGATCACTGAATGGGAATGCCAACATCATCCTTGTGTCCTCTGATGCTGCCAAATATGACCACTGGAAGAAGTGCATCACTCTGCTGGAGAGATCAAGGCCTGTGATAAGATTTGTGGTGGATGAAGCACACTACTACTTCACAGACATCAATTTCAGAGGCCATGCATTGCAGAACCCTTTTGCAATCAGGATCCTGCCAGTTCAAATGGTCCTGATGAGTGGAACCATTCCACCCAAAGCAGTGGATTATCTGAAGTCACAGTTTGTGCTCCACAATGCACTTGTGATCAAGACTCACTCATCAAGACTAGAGATTGAGTACCTGAGAGAAAAGCCAGCCAGCCATCTTGATGAAATGGTTGTCAGGTTTCAGGGGTACTTGGCCAAGTACAAACAAAAAGAGAAGTGGAATGATGAAACAGACAGGTTCCTGATCTTCACACCATTTATAGAAGATGGAATGAATATTGCAAAAAAGATGGGGATTGAATTCTACCATGGATCAAAGAAGCAACCACTGACTGCAGAACAGAAGCAAGGAATCTATGAGAGATGGGTTAGAGGAGAGCATGAAGGGATGGTTGCAAGCACAGCCCTGGGAGCTGGCAATGACTATGGTCATGTCAGGATTGCAGCACATCTTGGCACCCCATATGACATGGTGACATTTGCTCAACAGACAGGCAGGGCAGGTAGAGATGGGGAACCAGCAGTGTCATACCTTGTGCCAAAGGGGAAGATCCAAGGAAGAAATGGAGAAGACACAGCAGACCTTGCAGGAAAGGAAGCTATGCAAAAATATGTGCAAGGCAGAATAAGCTATCCAACAGGGTGCTTTCGGTACCAGCTTTCAGAGTTCCTAGATGGCAAAGGTTACACATGCTATGACTTTGGAGATGATGCAGAGTTGTGTACAATCTGTGATGAATCTTGTGAGTTGATTTATTGTTTAAAGTGCAGAGTGAGATTAAAGGTTGTGGGCAGTTGATAACAATGCACCAATTGTATTCAGGAAGGCCAAAGTATCAATAGAAAGAGAAAGTGGTGAAGAACTTGTGGTGAAGTCAAGTGGAATTGGGCCTGGATTGAAACAGAAGCTGTCAAAAGCATTTGGGGAGTCACTGGGCACAGCACATTCATTGACCATAGCAATGCATGCTCAGAAGATTGAAAAAGTGAAAATGTTTGAAGATGTGATGGATGTGGTGCAGCATGGATGTGGATATTGCTGGGTGCAGGGCATACATTTAGAGCACATTGGAGAGGAGTGCACATGCATGGGGTTGGAAGACAGGAACATGTTTGTTGAAATGAGGAAGTCAGTAAGGTATGTATTTGGAGGAGGAGGGGATTTAGGACAGGCATGCTACAAGTGCCATGTCCATTCACTTGGACACAATGCACTACACAAGGAGTTTGTGAAGGGAGTGGATAGTTGCACTAGTAGGAACCTGGTGCTGGGAGTGGCATTTGCAGTGTTCAAGAAGACAGAGCTGAAGAGGAGAGCAGTTCAAGTGCTGTTGGCAGGACAGGGAGAGAAAAATAGGTGGGAGACAGTGTCAGAGTATGGGAGCTGGCTTGTATTGAAGGACAAGGAGTTTGGGACAAAGGCAATGGCAGTGTTGGGATGGTATATTAAGGAAGGGATAAATTTTTAACATAGATTTATTGTGAATATAAAGATGAATGGAAGAAGGGGAGAGAGAGGGAGAGTCAGATACAGGTAGAGTTCAAAAGTCAAGTTAAGTCCAGTCAATTTGCCTTTTTTTCCCTTGACTTTGACCTTGACTTGACTGTTTTTGACTGGTCAAAGAAATTCCCAAAAATGCATTAACCTTGACTGTAACTGCTGTTAACTGGTCTAAAAATGACCAGTCTTGACCCCCAGTGAGAAATTGGCAGATTTGAATCCTCCTGGAGCATTGGGAAATCTCTGATATCTGACAAATCCAGTGATAGCTATGTGACAGTTGATGCACAGCCTCACCAGCTGCACACATCCTCCTCCATCTGCTTAGATCATTGCACATTATGTTTCACTGTACAATTGAAATGAAAATGCATTGTTGAAGGACAAAATATGTGCTAAGTCTCTTATTGAGGCAATCCAAACTCCTTCACTGTGCCCAAGTACAAGCAAGGAAGTATTCAAGACATAAAAAGCAAAAGCCTTTCCATTCCCATGCACAGCTGTTGCTGTGCTCTCATCAGCCCATTGTCCCCTTTCCTATTGTACTCTATATATAGATCTCCATTGTTCCCTTTATCTGTTCTTTAGCTATATATAGTGTTTGAAGGTTCAGTCAGGTTAGGTTTTTCCCCCTCAAATGGGATGAACTGCAAACTGCACCAGCTAAAGAATATTCATAAATTCCAAAAAAACTGAACTGAACTGGTATAGACTGGTTAAACTCAGTCTTTTTGCTTTTTAACCTGGTTGACTGGTACATGTTTGGTCAAATATGTTCAACTTTGAACAGTATTTTAGTCCAACAGATAGTGCATAAAGTTATTTATACATTAAAAATAGTGCTCAAAGTTGAACCACTTGACTTTGACCAGTTTTTTGGCCTAAAAGATAAATGTTCAAAGTCATTTCTACACTAGAAGTAGTGTCAAAGTCAAACAGTTCAACTTTGAACACTTTTTGGGTGCTGAGTGTGTCTGTTACAGTTGTCGCAGGTACGCTGTTACAGCTGATGTATACACAGAGTAATACAAGGCTCAACAAAGGAGTTCAAGTTTGAGAGTGACGAGCGTCAAGAGGTTTCTGAGGTTCTAAGGCTTTACTTCCACCAGACTGAAGAGCCAAGTACACAATGGTATTGCTCAGCTGAGGTCAAGCTGAAGAGCACTATCTAAGTACATGGGGTTTATATAGTACAAGGACAATGGGGAACGGATATGGGGAACAATAGAGGTCTATATATAAGTACAATAGGAAAAAGGACAATGGAATGATGGGAGCACAGCAATAGCTGTGCGTGGGAACAGAAAGGCTGTAAGGCCCAGAAGAGGAATGTCCGAGGTAAACAGAGATAAAGAAAGGTAAACAGAGGAAAAGAGGGGGCGTACTCGCGGGCTGTAACATACGCCCCCTATTTTTCTGTATTTACTGCTCTTTGTCTTTGCTATGGATTACTTTCTCTTTTGGGCCTTACAGCCTTGGGGCACTGCCTCTTCCATCTATCCCCACTTGTTACAGATCTTATCTAGATACCGCCATGGGTCTGTACTTATATCCCCTTCATCTCCTTACTCCATTAGATACAACCCTAAGTCCCTAGGTATATAATAATATAAAGGCTCATGTACTCTGTTCCTTTCCCTCAGCTTGACCTCAGCTGAGCAATATACTGTTACAGCCTGCGAGTATGCCCCCTCTTTTCCTCTATTTACCTCTCTTTACATCTGTTTACCTTGGACACTCCTCTTCTGGGCCTTACAGCCTTTCCATTCCCGCACACAGCTATTGCTGTGCTCCCATCATGCTATTGTTCTCTTCCTCTATTGTACTCTATACTTAGAGCTCATTGTTCCCCTTATCTGTCTCCCATTGTCCTTGTAGTATATAAACCCCATGTACTTAGCACTACTCCTCAGCTTGACCTCAGCTGAGCAATACCACTGTGTACTTGGCTCTTCAGACTGGTGGAAGTAAAGCCTTAGAAACCAGAAACCTCTTAACACTTCGTTGCTCTCCAACTTGAACTCCTTTGTTGAGCCTTGTATTACTCTGTGTATACATCGGCTGTAACAAAAGGTCAAGCTGATCCCCAAGTGCTGGTGTATCATTCACCTTAGCAGGCTTAGCCAACATTGATCCAAACCGCCCACCCAACCGCGCGCAAAGAGTCAGACAAGGACGAAACTCTTTTGTATACCTCCTAGACCGACGACCTATCTGCTTCGACGGAGGTGCTTGGAGATACAACTCAGACAGCGAACCGGTATCTGCAGACGAATTTTGGACCCCACAAACCAGAGGAAGACCACCGAACGAATCAGTAGAACATAACCAGAAGTTCTATTGGGAAAAACACGAACTATACTTCGATCAAAATACCGATTGTTGGAGATTAGTAGAAGGAGACCAACCAACACCAGACTGGTTCTTTGAAGAAGATTACACCCCTGGAGATCCAGAAACACACGTACCAGAAGAACTCAGAACTCCACCTACCCCAGTAGCTGGACCATCAAACCCAGAACCGGTACAGACACGACCATCATTCAGCGCTAATGTTGAGTCATCAGACGAAGAAGGAAACACCTCAGGAGCATCAGAAGAATTCGTCAACACAGACCAGTCGGCAGAACTAGAATACATTGAACAAGAACAACCAGAAGAAACAGAACAGGACCAAGACGAGTCGAGTGAATCGTCAGAAGAAGAAGAACAACTAGGAACAGGAGCCCAGACAGTAACTCACGTTACTCCACTACCACCCCTACAGATCGCTCTTCCCCCACTTCCCCTATCACCACCACCACCGCCACCTTTAGAACCATCCCCAGCAGAAGCAGACATAGAAATGTCAACTGCAGGAGGATCAGCACTGAACGTTGAGCAAGAAGGAGGAGGAGGATTTGTAAAACTCCCTTTCCCAACAAAATTCAACAGGAAGAGACACGAGAGCGCCGGTTTCATAGTAACTTGCGACGCGTTCTTCATTTTCTACCCAAAACAATTCAATGAGGACCCACAGAAAATCGCTTTCACCCTCCTCTTATTAGAAGGAAACACATCGACATGGAGAGACACCGAACTCAAGAAACTCCCCCTTAAAACCGAAGGAACATGGGTACAATTCAAAGAATGCTTCAGCAAACAATGGGATGAAGTCAACTCAGAAGGAGTAGCACTGAACGCCATCAAACGATTGAAGCTCATGTCAAGTTTCAAAATGGACAGACTCACTGCAAGATTTGATGAACTCATCCCTTACTGCAAGTTCGACGACAACCCCTTCATGCAGATGGAATTTTTTGTCAATACCCTCACCCCAGAAATTCAGAAACACGTACTCCTGCAAAATCCCAAAACTTGTGAAGAAGCCAGACAAGCCGCCGTCCAATACGGGATAGCCAATGATAGGATGGATATCTCAGTGGGAAGAAAACCTCGATTCGGAGTATCAGGATTTAACCAATCCTCCTCATCCCACAAAGACCCATACACTATGGACGTCAACGCCATCAACTTAGAAGAAGAAGGAACAAACATTTGCTTCACAAAACTCTCCCCCGGTCAAATCGAAGAATATAAGAACCAAGGGAAATGCTTCAACTGCAGTCAACGAGGACACATGTCTCAATATTGCCCAAACAAGAAGAACAACGGAAACAAAGGGAAACGACCCCA
>KN818404.1:20242-46117 GCA_000827485.1 Amanita muscaria Koide BX008
TTCATATCCACACTTCCGTTCCAAGCAACGTCTATAGCTTTCTCACCAGACTGCACTCGTCTTGCCGTTGGGACTTCCGATGGCAGTCTGCGCCTCTTGGATATTCGAGGTATCGACGCTTCCAGTCCTCCATCAAAAGGAAATGCAACTGCTGTCACTGCGTTGGCTTTATCACGAGACTGCTCACGACTAGCTTGCGGGTTTGAGGATGGTGCAGTTGAACTGTGGGGGACAAGCCCTACAAGGCGACGAATTGGCCCTCTAGACCTCCGCTCGAAAATGGAGGCCATTTTCTTTCGCATTTTCCGCCAATCTCATCACGCGACATCGGTTCGGGCACTTGGGTTTGACCCCGATGGTGGGCTGTTCGCTTCTGGGTCTTTTGACGGGACCATCAAACTGTGGAATGGTGGAGATGGGTCATTACGTGGAAACCTCAAAGCACCTAGTTACGTGCTAGCGGTTGCGCTCTCGAACAGTGTGCTGGTAGCAGCAGGGGATGGCGATGTCGCTCTGTGGAGCCTTGACACGCTAAGTCCCATTCATACCTTTAAACAAAGCGGGTCCAAATTGTCAATTGCAGAGAACAGTGCCCTTATCGCCGTCTCCGACTGCCGCTTCCGTGATAGCCCTGTCGCTCTGCTTGATGTGGTGAACCGCACAACCGTCGCTACATTCAACGTCCCTTTCTCCTTCATTCACACAATGTCATTCCTACCCGACAATTCGCAGGTCGTGGTACAGCCCTTCGGCGGCGACTTCCGATCATTCAACCTCGTCACCAAGCGCATCATACACGAACCTACACTCGAAAATCTTATTCAGTTCCCCAACATCCCACGTCGGCATGGTGTTCCAATTTGGCACTGTCAGGACAATCGGCAGCACTACTTTGCAGCATTATTTTCTCAACATAAGAGCCCTGTGCCCGTGTTATGGATTCCCAAGGATCTTCGTCTGACGGTGTGGACCCAGGGATCATCCATGATTGCCTTAGGTTGCGAGGACGGGCGTGTTATCCTTCTACGACTACCTACCAGCTATGAGTAGCTGATTTTATTCAAATAAGCAACAGTTTCTGCAGTGTTCCTTCACTCAACGTCGAGGAAGGAGACGGATAGTAGCAACTAACTCAACTAGCACGATAGAATTGAGTGGGAATCTTTCAGCTGCTACTAGGACTAATGGATCTTCAGTGCTATCCTCGTATCACTTCCATTGCTCAGTGGCTCTTCGAGTTGAATCTGGAGAGTGGAGAACCGGCAGACTGTGATTGGAATTTCGTGGACGTCCGGTAGCGCTCGTGAGTACGGAAAGTCGATTCTTGTATCGTCCACACAAACTCGCAAGTGCAAGAGAGGAGTTGGAAGAAAACAGGCGTTTGCTAATAAGTGATCTCCGTAACTTAACCGGTATAATCCGTCGCCGCGTATCTAGGAGCCGGTCATCATAGCGGTCATCATAGCTCTCGTTAAATGCAGAAAAGGCAACTGCTGTAAACAATGCTGCCACATCCGCGCATTTTTCATCTTTGATTCCACCATATCTAGGAATGATCCCGTATTCGAGATTCGTCCCACTCTGAAGGATTGCAGCCGAGAAGCAAGTCAACCACTGGATAAGCCATTCAAGGCAATGTGGTCAAAGATAACTTCGCATGTAATCAAACAAAAGCATAGAGATATGCTCTTCAACGAAGGGATCCATGCAGGTAAGGTACCGGCATCAACGGCGGAATTCGAGTCTGCGAGATGGAATCCACTCAGGTGGAGGAAATAAATTGAACGATGAGCAAGCGACTAGGAGGCAGTCGCAGGCCATCTCACCGCCTGGCCATCCAACCATAAATTTTCAAGGACGGGAAGAGACAGTGCCTCTATGAAGGTACTGAAGGCGATATCATCCACGGTAGATTCCAAATCAAGCCGTATATGTTGAAGGTGTATTTGAGGCATAGAAACTGGTGATGATTTGCTTCCAGGTCAGCATTTTGAGGAGAGCTGGGAGGCATGACTGGTCTGGGATGCTGAGATGTTGATGTGGGAACGTGGTATAAGTGGCCTGTGGCGCAAAGCTTTCCGTGTGCGTGTCTTTTCAAGGCGTAGGTGCTATTTGTTATTATTTAATTAATTTTATAGCCGAATCCTGCCGAATGCACTACCGCTAGTCTGACGACACTGGTATAACAGGCGAGGCATGGTGTATGTACAACGAACAACGTCATCAATTCGAAGTTGATTGGTGCGATGCACCTACCTGGCTACAAAGCCCTAGTACTTCTGAGTCACGCTTTGACGCAACCAGGACTACATCAAAGATCAAAAGACATACTTCAACACAGAGAAAGAGAAAGAATGCAATTGATGGGTCACCCACTTTTTCACTTGCTAATAGAAAGCCTACGTCATGCACGACTTGACGATACCACTTCACTCCAAGTATAATTCACTTTGCTGGCAACTCTCTCGCCCATACGGGCCAGACCACAAACTCGCGAGTGCAAGAGAGGAGCTGGAGGAAAACAGGTGTTTACAAGAGGGCGCATTGAAGAAAAGACTCAACCCGTCGGAACAGGAAATTGCTGGGAGGATTTTACAGTCCATTTTTACGGACGACGACGACGAGCAACACGATGTTCGACGGAAACAGGGCGTTCTGGTGTGTATACGCGTTTTATCCCAGAACTTTCGCGGATTCCTAATTGTTTTATAGTCTCTTTCAACCACTCAAACGCCAACGACTTCTGTCACTGTACCTACATCAACTGCACCCGCGGTCGGGAGAAGTTTTACCCCGCCAACAACAAAGGAAATACCTGCTTCTATGGATACCGCATCCGTACATTCCAAAATGTCACATAAAATAAATGCAACAGTTGCTTCCACCACCTCCACGACAAATAGCGACTCGTCCGTCGTTGTTCTCGCATCCCCATTACTACGAACGACGTTTTCAGCTCCTCTGGCACCAGCCGAACCACGTTGGACAGCAACGAGTACAGAGGTTGGCCGACGTGGGGGAAAGAACCCTAACACAGAGCCCAGAAGATATTAGACCGACCGCTCCCTTACGCACTTCAAACAGGGTGGCATCTTCTGTACAGGACGTATCTCTTGTGTCGTCTCCCTCGGTTCATGAACAAACCGGGTCTTCAGACGTACCACCTCCCAAGAATATGCAAGGCTCGTCCTTACGGACATTGTTCACAAGACTGATGACGTTGGATTATGGAAATATTCTGGTTGATCATGGGCGAAGCTGCGATGACGTTGCATAGCAAGTTCAACGGCCAGGGACAAGGACAAGGAAAGACAAGCGTCTAGAGGTGGAAGAGGGAATCTCATGCAGCAGGTTACGTCTCCGCTCTTTGGCGCGCTGAGGAGCAGCAACAATGCAGGAGAGAAAATCATCACTCCTCGCCGTGGTCCAAATTCCGGCAGCCACGCCATGATGCAAGGATCCGACTCTCCCCAGGTCCAAGCACCATTCCTGGTTCAGGCGCAGCAACTACTACCGGCGCTACCACAGTTAACGCTTCAACTCCAGCTAAGCGATCATCTGTGTAGAGTGCATCGTCGGCCAAGCCACCAACTCAGAAATCCGCTATTTCCAATTCATCTACGTCCAATCCAAACTCGTCGGCTGCGGAGCCTGCAGCCCCGGGTTGGTCAGCCGCTAGACCCTACACCCACACTTCTCTTGCTCTTGCGAGCGCGAGATTGCAAGAGTACAGCACCTGCGTGCCTAACTGGGGTCAAGATCGCGGATCGGCAAGAGGACAATAACTGGCCTGACGCAAGTGACGATAGACTGGGAGAAAATGACGAAGAAGGAGATGAAGAAGGAAGCTTTACAGGTGGAGGTGGGGACACACGTTCGTTCAAATCCCGGCGGTTAACCGGCATCGAGATCGTCCAGGACAACTGCAGCTGTGATGGGTCGTTGGTTGATTTTGTCCCTGGACCTGGGCAATATGCAGAAAGCGTCAGATTTACATGGAAGGGCAGACGGCAAGGCACCACTGCAAGCAGTACTAGCAACAGCAACAGTAACCGTCTAGGACGTCATTACCAACAGCATTGTCGATTTCCGCGACAGTGGTTCCTCCTTCCGCTACTTCTGTGCTGTCCGTCACTTCCGACACGCCACGACACACGTACGTGATACAGTGCGGAAGCTACTTGATCAACGGAGATGCACGACGAGGGACAGGCTGCAAGCCAGAAGGTGTGGGACGCGTTCCTCAAGCAAAGGAGCAGTTCGGGCTGAGCCACCTCGTCATGTTCCTTCGTTTACTGGAGGCTCTGCTACCATGGCCAACGGCGGTGCTAGCCTCGCTGGGGGCGTTGCTGCCATCTTTGGCATGCAGATCATTGCGGTACTAGGAGAGGCGATGAAGACGAGGTAGTGGAAGAGGTGACACGCAGCGAGGGCTTGATCGGATTCGCACAGCCAGGTCTGCCTGCGAACAAAGAGGAGCGGAAGGAGTTCGACAGGCTGGTTCGGAATGCAATACCTCTCATATGCCGTGCAAAAGTGTGGTTGGAGTGTTCCGGTGGATCGGAGATAAAGGAGCCTGGGTTGTTCCAGGAGTTGTTAGCTGTGCCACAAGGCAGAGAAGGCCTAGATGGCGAAGATGGACCGGGAAATGCGGTTGCTGAGATCGAGAAAGATGTGGGGAGGACGGTGCCTCTGAATGTTTGGAGGTGATGGCGTTGGGGTAGGGAAGCTCAGGAGGGTTTTGACCGCACACAATCGGTAAGTGGTGCTGAACTTGTTTCCTTCTCAAGAGGCGCTGACGATTGAGACTTGCCACAGACGTAATCCTGCAGTGGGATACTGTCAATGCATGAATCGTTGCCTGAACGCTGCTACTTGTAGTTGCGGGCGAGGAAGGCGCCTCTCGCTGCAATTGTGGACTGGATTCTCCCAGAAGACTTCTTTTCGCCTTCTCTGCTCCCTTCTCGGCATGTCCACTCGTTCTATACGTGCAAGAATACATCCCAAAGCTGTACACTCACCTGCACGAACTAGACGACCTGCTTCTCCTGGTTCTTATCCCTGTTCACCGATTGTTTGCCAGTTGAGGTAAGTGTTATGTATCAATGGGTTGCGTAAGGCAGGACATTGATTACACCTACCCAGACCCTGCTCCGAGTGAGACGTTTTCCTCGTCGACGGCTTAGATGTCTTGTTCCGCGTTGCCTTTGTCATACTTAGAAGCAACGAGCAACAGCTATTGTGCTGTGAATCGATCCTTGCACTTGACGTCGCCCTGGAAAACTTAGAAGAATGTGGGAAGCCGGTCGGATATCACAGGTTGGATTATTTCGCTTCTTGTGAGGTGGTGTAGATGCAATCCCTCAAGGGCCTACTTGGCAACATCGGGCTCGAGCCCAATCTGTTTCAATAATATCATCTTGTTTTGTGCATATATAATGGTTCGAAATCCCAGAGGTTTTTCAACGTATCACGGTAGCCCTAGGTATGTTTTCGATGACATCAACAAAGATGCGGGAATCTGGCAACTGCTGGCAGCTCGTTGCAACGTTATGCAAGCTATCACTAATCCCATCCAGGGATGTAGAGCAGTCAAAACTATCAAGATTACCGTGTTAATATTGATCGTCGTACTGTGACTCCAGAATCCGATCAGGTGAACACAGTAGAAGATAACGGGTTTCCAGTTCGTAGATTATCACGTTTGCCCGATGGTGTCGGAGATATCAGGTAGCACCACCCACTGCGATGCCCTATGCTCTTTGCGCGAGTACCGGATTGGGATGATAAAGGCCTTGTCCCATTTTGGAGTGGTATATACAGCCTTTTGCGCAACCTGTGCACAAAGCTATATTTAGTGCGTTCCGCCATCTTTAAATTTATTCCACGAGGCCTTTTCACCGACATCCACATCTCATCCATGTCTCCACAGCTACAGTCCACGACATTCTTCCAAGGGTCGTCGAACGTCGAAATAACTGGCTCGAACTTTTACGAAGTTCGTGGCAATGCCACCATTATTCGATTTGGCGGTGAGCACGGCTGACTCATCTCTCGCCAAAAACCAACAACCTCATGCACACCATAGATGACCAATTTTCAGATGTTCAAAGGAATCTGGTACGTTAGTTCTATACAAGTGGCCAAAAGCTAACTTGATATTCGTAGATATGTGATTATATAGCGAACCTCGCCGTGTTACCAGACATCAACAACAATTTGGGCAATTTAGAGCAACATGTTTTGGTGAGTACTCTCTTATAATGAGCCGTAGTAGTTCTCATGTGTTCCACGTCCAGACCCAATCGATCATATCTCTACCACGTTCAGAGGCCGTGTTTAATGACTATCAAACCAAGAAGAAGAGCGGACCGTGCTTCGAAGGCACGAGAGTGGCGCTTCTCCGAGAGATGGCAGACTGGGCCACCGGCCCAGACGAGTCTAGGATGTACGTACTATCGGGACTGGCTGGTATCGGGAAATCCACTGTTGCCTACACTATCGCATCACGAGCGGCCCACCTTAATCTCCTGGGCGCATCGTTCTTTTTCTCACGAGACGAGACTGACCGCAATAATGCCAAAAAGTTCTTTACAACGATTGCGTTCCAACTTTGTGTTTACAATGAGACGTTTTCCAAGGCCATTGGAGATGCTTTGAAGACTGAGCGCGGAGCTGCAGCTGCTACAAAGGATCCCCAAGATCAATTGCGCGCTCTTATACTGGACCCGCTACGGAGCCTCGTCCAGTCACGCGCTCGACCGATACTTGTTGTCGTCGACGCCTTGGATGAATGCGACGAGGACGATGAACGTGGCGTTGTCAGGGGGCTGAGCCAACTCGTCCGGGAATTGCCATTCTTCAAAGTCATTTTGACAACACGTCCCCAACCACACCTCGATCGTTTCTTGTCTATTCAGGGTGGCCATAAAATCTTTCGCCTCCACGACATTGAAGATAAGGTCGTCGACGGTGATATCCGGCTTTATCTCAGCCACAGTCTGTCTCTGGAAGCAGTCCAGGAACGTTATCCCCACCGGCAATGGTGTGCCAGTGATGAGGAGATAACCTCTCTTGTTGACGCTGCGGGAAGACTCTTCATTATCGCTTCGACAGCTGTACGGTACATCTTCGACAAATCCGGTCCTAGTCCTGCGGCTCAGATGCAGAAGCTGCTTCGTGCCTTTGCTCGATATCTCACACCGGGCACACCCTTCAAAGATCTTGATCAATTTTACACCGTCATACTTTGGAATGCTGTCCCTGAAAACTGTCACAACGTCGACACAATCAGTCGTTACCAATCAGTTGTTGGCGCCATCGTATTCGTTCAACGTCCTCTTCCTGTCTCCACGCTAGCTGAACTTATCAACATAGATGTGGTGGAAATCCGTGAGGTTCTCGACAACCTCCAGTCTGTGATTCTACTTGGGAGCGATGATGTACCGCGCATCTACCATAAATCGTTTCCAGATTACCTCACAGACCAGGCGCGCTGCCAGGATCCCCGTCTCCGAATTGATACAAGGATCTGTCATATCCAGATTGCGACACGCTGTTTCGAGATAATGGACAAGCATCTCAAGCGTAACATCTTGGGCCTTGGTGATCCGGCTCGATTCATGAGCAACGAGGATGGCCTCAAGGAGGCTGCGATAACAGATGAACAAATACAGGAGAAGATTCCCCAACATCTTCGATATGCGTGCGTATATTGGGACAATCATCTCGAGGTCGCAAAAATTGAAGATGAAGCTCTCATGAATGAATTGGAAACGTTCGTGGATGAGCACATGCTGTATTGGTTTGAGGTTCTGAGCCTGATTGGAAATCTGGACTCGGCTCACGTTGCTATTCGTGTTGTCCTGAAACTTCTGGTACAGTTTGCTTTCGCATGATATCTCAAACTAGAAGCTAATGAATTACACAAAAGTCGAAGTCTTCGGACTTACATGAGCTCTTATCAGAGGCATTACGTTTCATTGCAAAGTTCTACGAACTTATCAAACGATCGGCGCTTCATACGTATTATTCAGCACTCCCCTTCACGCCATCAAATAGCCTCTTATATCGTCGATATATTAAAGACGCAGTGGACAACGTATGTAGCATCGAGGGTGGGCCAGAGAAGTGGGATGCTCTTGTTGCTATCATTGTTCATGGGGAACCAGTCGAAATCATCAAATTCTCACTCGACAGCGCTTTGTTTGTTTCTTGTTCATCGCGAATATTGCACCTCTGGAACGCCGCAGTCACAGGCACACCCATTTCCACGATCTCGGGTGAGAAGTTCGCGGTTGCCAATGACTTTTCTACAATCGCTTCATCCGAGGGCAAGACCATAACCTTGTACAACGTGGACGGGAGCGCCAGTGGCACTATGTTTACTACTTCGTCGAAGATTGAAAGATTGGCGGTCTCATCTGAAAGTAGCCGGCTTGCGGCAGCGTTGGCTGACGGAACTGTTTGGCTATGGGACAGCGGGAGTGCCGAATTAATAGACAGCTTCGATGGATTTGAAAGCAGCAGCAGATATGAGAAGCCTCAGTTCGCATTCTCCCCCACTGGCACTAGACTCGCCTATTCGTCGGGGAACAATATCAATCTGCGGGATGGGATCAGCGGGAGATTCATCGCCGATCTGCGATGCGGATCATATCACATTTTCGAATTCTCGGGTGATGGCTCTAGAATCGCTTCTTTGTCACGCGATGACGGCTTGACACTGTGGAATAGCGAGAGTGGTGGGCTTATTGGTGCCGTCAGCTGCGGCTGGAAATTTGGTCTTGGTCGGCGGAGCTTGGCAATCACGGCAGACGGATCTCTACTTGCAATTGCACATCCCGATAAAGTAACGTTGTGGGGCGAAAAACGTGACCATCTGACCCAAATTGAGGTTCTAGAAGTCGAGTGTCGTTCCATGGCCTTTTCATCACACAACATACTTGCAATCGCAACCTACGATGACCTTAAGCTCTACAACGTCAAAACTCACTCGTTCATATCCACACTTCCGTTCCGCGGAACCTCTATAGTTTTCTCACCAGACTGCACTCGTCTTGCCGTTGGGACTTCCGATGGCATTCTGCGCCTCTTGGATATTCGAGGTATTAACGCTTCCGGCCCTCCCTCAAAAGGAAATGCAACACGTGTCACTGCGTTGGCTTTATCACGGGACTACTCACGACTAGCTTGCGGATTTGAGGACGGTACAGTTGAACTATGGGGGACAAGCCCTGCAAAGCGACGAATTGGCCCCCGAGCCCTCCGCTCCAAAATGCAGGCCATTTTCTTTCGCATTTTCCGCCAATCTCGTCACACGAAATCGGTTCGGGCACTTGGGTTTGACCCCGATGGTGGGCTGTTCGCTTCTGGGTCTTGGGACGGGACTATCAAATTGTGGAATGGTGGAGATGGGGCATTACGTGGAACCCTCAAAGTGCCTAGTTACGTGAAAGGGGTTGCGCTCTCGAACAGTGTGCTGGTAGCAGCGGATCGCGATGTCACTCTGTGGAGCCTTGACACGCTACGTTCCATTCATACCTTTAAGCAAAGCGGGTCCACAGTGTCAATTGCAGAGAACAGTGCCCTTATCGCTGTCTCCTACGGCCTCTATGATCGCCGTGTCGGCCTGCTTGATGTGGTGAACCGCACAACCATCGCTACATTCGACGTCCCTTTCTCCGACATTCACACAATGACATTCCTACCCGACAATTCGCGGATCATGCTACACTCCTTCCACGGCAACTTCCTATCACTCGACCTCGTCAACAAGCGCATCATACCCGGAGCTACACTCGAAAATCTTATTCAGTTCCCCGGCATCCTACGTTGGCATGATGTTCCAATTTGGCACTGTAGGGACAAATTGAAAAAGCAGCACTACTTTGCAGCATTATTTTCTCAACATAAGAGCCCTGTGCCCGTGTTATGGATTCCCAAGGATCTTCGTCTGACGGCGTGGACCTCCACGATTGCCTTAGGTTGCGAGGACGGGCGTGTTATCCTTCTACGACTACCTACCAGCCATGAGTAGCTAATTGTGTTACTGCTCGCGTGTATTGTGTTACTGCTCACATGTAGCTAATTGTGTTACTACTCACATGTACAATAAGTAGCCGAAGTAACACAAACAAGACGATGCTTTAAACGCCCTGCCAATTCTGTTTTTCGAAGCACCGACAACACCCCTCACCTTTAGACAGTACAGCAAATGGAATCTCGCTTTTTACTCCTCCGATCGTATCATCAACACTCTAGCAAAATCGGACTTTGAAGCAAGCGGGAAGATCCCAGTCTTTCGCCAAGTGGTAAAACGACTCTTTTTAATGCGTTCGCCGTTTATCATGGCCTTCGGGTCTCACCATTCCATCTGGACCAGCCGGGCATAATAAAGCCTGAGATATCAAGAATAAAAGGCTCGGGAAGACAGAAAGAAACTAAGCAAGACATCCCGTTGAACGAGGAAGTACGCTTTTCGTGATTGTCATTGAAAATGCCGAACACTCCTGATACCACATTTTCTGGGCCCTGGGCACCGCTGACGAGGGTTAGCAGAATTGGTACGCGGTGGCCGCGCTCAGTCACCTCGTTCGGACACTAAGTGACTAGCTCTGGCGGCTCATTTTTGTCGCAAATCCGTTGGGAGGACACAATCGGCGCCTCTCCACATCAATAAATCCTGATGAATCGGATACGTGACAGATGTTTGGACGGGGTCTGGATGAGGAGACAGCGGACTGCCAGTACAACTGGCTCAACGACAGGTGTGGTCTTTTTGCCTTGGCTTCTTCTTCATCAACTTCCTCCATCTCGGTATCTTTTGGTGGAGATGCTGGTTCTGGTTTAGCTTCAGGCTTGGAAAGAGTAGAGATCGGGGGAGGGGAGGCAAGGTTTGGCTTAAACTCTGGCGGTATCTAATCGGAGCCCTCCAGGATCGATTTGGTGATTTGGATGTGGAGGGATAGGGAGCATGCGATGGACTTGACTGCTGGTGATGGTCTCAGGTACCAATAGCCTATAGGCGGACTTGATTGGCCAGGTCATTGGAGAGATTGCCAAGTGGCAACAGCGGAGTCACGAAGACCTTGACGAGCCGCATAAAGCCTTCACGGAGGTTAGCATCTTCGAGTGCGACCTGGCCCTGTGTGGGAGCGCAAGCACCGAGAAGAAGAACAGAGAGAAGCTAACAAAAAGAAGGAAGACGCGGCGCAACTGCTGCTGCTGCCAAATGGGATCGGGAATGATATGATGACGAGGCTCCGAGTCAATAGTGAAGAGAGAGAATCGAAGCGTCCCAAGCGGTCGCCTGGTGCTCTTCATTGGCAACAGTTTCTGGCGTTGCTTCACTCAACGTCGAGGGGACAGTAGCAACTAGACCAACTAGTATGTCAATAACAAGCGATAGTATTTAGTGGGCACCAGCGAATACTATGGGGAGAACCGGCAGACTTCCGGTCCGGTGATCGGCTCCGTGTTTGTATCGTCCAACTCCGAGAACTCTCTACGCTCAGACGACGCAATCCACTCTGCTAGGTGGCAACTCTGAAGTCCTCGATCACCCATATCACACTGCCTTGAGGGTTCTCTCAGCTGCGTACCACAAACTCACGAGTGCAAGAGAGGAGTTGGAGGAAAACAGGCGAAAAAAGAGGGCGCATTGAAGAAAAGAACTCAAGCCATCGGAGCAGGAAGTTGCTTGGAGGATTTTATAGTTCATTTTTCCCGGACGACGACGAAGAGCAACACGATGTTCGACAGAAACAGGGCGTTCTGGTGTGTATACGCGTTTTATTCCAGAACTTTCGCGGATTCCTAATCGTTTTATAGTCTCTTTCACAATCTCTTAGCGAGGCAATTGCAGATGAAGTCCTATCTCCTGAAGTCCTGCAAATACATCCACCTACAAAGCCCATCAAGGGAGCGTGATGATATCCCTACCCCTACTACTGTTATCGACACGCCAACCATTGTGACCGATGCCGCGCCTGTAGATGAGACAGACAAATCGTTGTCATAGACATCCACGGCGCTGGCCACGGACGATGATGGCAGTGCGACACCCTCCAAGACCCTTTAGCAAGCACAAGCAAGATAAATCGATGCTAACCGATTGGATGGGATCGTGGTGGGGTGGAAAACCCGTCGTCCTTCGCCCATATCTTCAATTGACTCGAACACGTCCTTAGTCACGGGTGCGCCTCCCTCGGAACATACAAGCTCCAGTCTTGCGGTTGTGAAGCAGTCCAATCAGGCAAAGAGGCGAAGAACGACGAAGAGCGTGTTTGGAACGCTTGGAATCTCGATTCTTAATCCAACCATTTCAACCACTCCACCGCCAACGACTTCTGTCACCGTACCTCCATCAAACTGCACCCGCAGTCGAAGTAAGTTCTACCGCATTTACAACAGAGGAAATACCTGCGTCTACGGATACCGCATCCGTACATTCGGAAATGTTAAAACAAGTGCAACAGCTGCTTCCACCACCTCCGCGTCAAATAACGATTCGTCCGTCGTTGTTCTCACATCCCCATTACTACGACCGACGTTTTCAGTTCCTCTGGCACTAGCTGAACCGCGTTTGACAGCAACAAGTGCAGTTACGTTGATGACCGACGTAGGGGAAAGAACCCTAACGCAGAGCCCAGAGGATTCAAACAGAGTGGCATCTTCTGCACAGGACGCGTCTCTTGGGTCGTCTCCCTCCGTTCATGAACAAGCCGGGTCTTCAGACGTACCACCTCCAAAGAACATACAAGGCTCTTCCCTACGGGCCATCGTTCATGCCACAAGAGTGATGACGTCGGATTACGGAAGTGTGCTGGTTGATCACGGGAAGTACGTCAGTCCACGAGTAGCTGAACTGGCGCACATGCTCGTGAAACAAGCACGGGACGAAGGGGCGGGCTTTCGCGAGAAAGACAATGCGAAACTCAAGGATGCTGCTGCCCTTACTTCCACCAAAAAGATCACAAGTTTCGTAGTCTGAGCATGGGCGAGGCTGCGATGACGTTGCGGGCTGTGGCAAGTTTGACGGTCAGGGACAAGGACATGGAAAGACAAGCGTCTAGAGGTGGAAGAGGGAATCTCATGCAGCAGGTTTCGTCTCCACTCTTTGGCGCGCTGAGGAGCAGCAACGATGCAGGAGAGAAGACCATCACTCCTCGCCGTGGCCCAAATTCCAGCAGCCCCGCGATGATGCAAGGATCTGACTCTCCCCGGGGTCCAAGCACCATTCCTGGCTCAGGAGCAGCAACTACCACTAGTGCTGCCACAGTTAACGCTTCAACTCCAACTGAGCGATCATCTGTGCCACTACAGTCCATCATACCAGTGTCGGCCAAGCCATCAACTCAATACCTTTCGAAATCCGCTGTTCCAATTCATCCACATCCAATCCTAACTCGTTGGCTGCGAAGCCTGCAGTCCCGAGTTGGTCAGCCGCTAGACCCTACACCCACACTTCTCTTGCCCTTGCGAGCGCGATCTTGCAAGAGTATAGCACCTGCGTGTCAAGATCGCGGATCGGCAAGAGGTCAATAACTGGCCTGACGCAAGTGACGATAGACGAGATGAAGAAGGAAGCTTTACAGGTGGAGGTGGGGACACACGTTCGTTCAAATCCCGGCGGTCAACCAGGATCGATATCATCCAGGACAAATGCAGCTGTGATGGGTCGTTGGTTGGTTTTGTCCCTGGACCTGGGCAATACGCAGAAAGCGTCAGATCTACATCATCAAGGGGCAAGGCACCACTACAGGCAGTACTAGCACCAGCAACAGTAACCATCAGGCTATCGCTGGCGGATCATCTAGGATGTCATTGCCAACAGCATTGTCCATTTCCGCGACAATTCCGCTACTTCTGTGCTGTCCGTCACTTCCGACACGCCACGACACGCGTGCGCGAATACAGTGCCGAAGCTACTTGATCAATCAACGGAGATCCACGACGAGACAGGCTGCAAACCAGAAGGTGTAGGCGCATTCATCAAGCAAAGGAGCAGCATGGTAAAAATCGTTCGGGCTGAGCAACCTCGTCATGATTCGTCATTTACTGGAGGCTCTGCTACCATGGCCAACGGCGGTGCTAGCCTCTCTTCTGGGGGCGTTGCTGCCATCCTTGGCATGAAGGTCACTGGCGGTACCAGGGGAGGCGATGAAGATGAGGTAGAGGAAGAACTGACACACAGCGAGGGCTTCATCGGATTCGCACAGTAGGGTCTACCTGCGAACAAAGGAGTTCGACCGGCTGGTTCAGAATGGAATACCTCTCATATGCCGTGCAAAAGTGTGGTTGGAGTGTTCCGGTGGATCGGAGATGAATGAGCCTGGGCTGTTCCCTACCCCAAGACCATCACCTCCAAAAAACACATTCAGCGCTCGTCCTCCCCTCCTTCTCAGCAACCACATTTCCCGGTCCATCATCGCCAGCTGGGCCTTTACAACCTTGCGGCACAGCTAACAACTCCTGGAAGCTGAGGAGGGCTTTGACCGCATACAGTCGGTAAGTGGTGCTGAACTTCTTTCTTTCTCCAGAGGCGCTGACGATTGAGACTTGCCACAGACGTAATCCTGCAGTGGGATACTGTCAAAGCATGAATTTCGTATTTGCTAACGAGGAAGACGGATTTTGGACTCTTGTGGAACGGTTTCACTTCTTTTCGCCTTCTCTGCTCCCTTCTCGGTCGTATTCACTCGTTCTATTGGATTATCTGCAAGAAAACATCCCAAAGCTGTAAGCTCACCTGAACGAACTAGACGTCGACCTTGCTGCCATATGCTCCTGGTTCTTATCCCTGTTCGCCGACTGTTTTCCAGTTGAGGCAAGTGCTATATATCAATGAATGGCGTAAGGCTTGGCATTGATTGCACCTACCCAGACCCTGTTCCGAGTGTGGGACGTTTTCCTCGTTGACGGCTTAGATGTCTTGTTCCGCGTTGCATATGTCATACTTAGAAGCAACGAGCAAGAGCTATTGCGCTGTGAATCAATCCCTGCACTTTACGTCGCTCTGAAAACTTGCCAACAAGAATGTGGGATATTACAGGTTGGAGTATTTCGCTTCTTATGCGGCAGTGTAGATGTCTCATTTCGCTTCCAGCTCGAAGCCGAGTTCCGTAATATCCTTCTCCATACATAGACGGAACACTCACGTCGAGCACCTCAAGCAGCTTACTTCGATATCATAGCGCTTCCTCAATACTCGGCAACACCAGGCTTGATAATATCAGAATTGTTATCATCACCCATTTTTCCATGCTAGTCTTGTCACGGTTTGTACGTATATAATGATTCGAAATCCCAGCTTTTTCAACGCATCACGGCAGCCCTAGGTATGTATCCAGTGATGTCACGTAGCGCCATACTGCGGAGTGTCAGATTGGAATATGAGCGATGATAAAGGCCTTGTCCTATTTTATCGTGGTGTATACAGCCTTTTGCCGCATTTGTGCAACCTGTGCATGAAGCTATATTTAGTGTGTCCAGCACGTTCCTTATTCCACGAAGCCTTCTCACCGACATCCAACATCTCAACCATGTCACCACAGCTGCCAAAATCTGCCACAACTATCGACGGAGCCGTCCTTGACGACAAACGCGATCCTGACATTCCGATACCGTCACAAGCATCTGCCACACTACGACCACAGTCTATCAACCATCCGGGCATTGCGGTTCCTTCAAAAGCTCCACCTACCACCCCGATTCAAACAGAAATGCCGCTTGTCGCGCCTGAGCATCCTTCCATTAATCGTGGAGATGTTGTGCAGAGAAGAGAGGTTAGGCACGAAGTCGATCCGACGGAGGCCCCAACTGTCGCAATAGAGCCGTGTTTCATGGTTTGCAGAGACGGAGATACGGGGAGCGAAGAGGTTCCTTCAATTTCATTGTTTCAAGGGTCGTCAAACTTCCAAATTAGCAATACGAATATTAATACAATTAGCGGCAATGCCACCCTTATTCGATTTGGTGGTGAGTATCCTTGATTTCTCATGATAATCCAGAAAGCTCACGTGCAAATTAGACGGGCAATTTACAGAAATTCAAAGGAATTTGGTATGCTCAGCTGTACCTATACACTACGACCAAAGCATTACTCAATATTCGTAGATCTGTGATTATATAGCGAACCTCACCGTGTTGCCAGACATCAACAATAATTTGAAGAAACACGTTTTGGTGCGTACTTCCCTATAATGATGTCGTAGTAGTTCTCAAGTGTTCTACGTTCAGACCCAGTCGATCATATCTTTACCACGTGCAGAGGCCGTGTTTAATGACTATCAAACCAAGAAGAAGAGCGGACCATGCTTTGAAGGCACAAGAGTGGCGCTTCTCCGAGAGATGGCAGACTGGGCCACCGGCGCAGACGAGTCTAGGATGTACGTACTATCCGGACTGGCTGGCATCGGGAAATCCACCGTAGCCTACACCATCGCATCACGAGCAGCCAACCCTACGCTTAATCTCTTGGGAGCCTCGTTCTTTTTCTCTCGAGACGAGGCAGACCGCAATAATGCGAAGAGGCTCTTTACGACGATTGCATATCAACTTTGTGCCTACGATGAGCGCTTTGCGAAGGCCATTGGAGATGTGTTGGTTACAGAGCGCGGATCTGCGGCCACTACGAAGGATCCCCAAGAACAACTCCAAATTCTTATACTGGACCCGCTACGGAGCATCGTCCAGTCACGCCCTCGGCCGATACTTGTTGTCGTCGATGCCTTGGATGAATGCGATGAGGACGATGAACGTGATGTTGTCCAGGGGCTGAGCCAACTCGTCCGAGAATTGCCATGCTTCAAAGTCATTTTGACAATGCGTCCCCAACCACACCTCGATCGTTTCTTGTCCACTCAGGGTGGCCATAAAATGTTTCACCTCCAAGATGTCGAAGATATGGTTGTCGACAGTGATATCCGGCTCTACCTGAGTCACAGTCTGTCTCTCGAAGCAGTCCAGGAGCGTTATCCCCGGCGGGAATGGTGTGCCAGTGGTAAGGAGATAGCCTCTCTTGTTGTCGCTGCGGGAAGACTCTTCATTATCGCATCGACAGCTGTACGGTACATTTTCGACAAATCCGCTTCTAATCCTGCAGCTCAGATGCAAAGGTTGCTTCGTGCCTTTACTCCATATCTCACACCGGACACACCCTTCAAGGATCTTGATCAATTCTACACCGTCATACTTCGGAATCTTGTCTCTGAAAACTGTGACAACGACGACACAATCAGTCGTTACCAATCAGTCGTTGGCGCCATCGTATTCGTTCAACGTCCTCTTCCTGTCTCCACGCTAGCTCAACTTATCAACATCGATGTGGTGGAAATACGTGAGGTACTCGACAACCTCCAGTCTGTGATTTTACTTGGGAGCGAAGATGTACCACGCATCTACCATAAATCGTTTCCTGATTACCTCACAGACGAGGCGCGCTGCAAGGATCCCCGTCTCCGGATTGACACAAGGATTTGCCATATCCAGATTGCGACGCGCTGTTTCGAGATAATGGACAAGGGTCTCAAGCGTAATATCTTGGGTCTTGGTGATCCGGCTCGATTCATGAGCAACGAGGATGGCCTCAAGGAGGATGGGGTAACAGATGAACAAATACAGGAGAAGATCCCACAACAACTTCAATATGCGTGCGTAGATTGCGTCAATCATCTCGGGGTCGCAACCAATGAAGATGAAGCTCTCATGAGCGGATTGGAAAAGTTTGTGGACGAACACATGCTGTATTGGTTTGAAGTTCTGAGCCTGATTGGAAAATTGGACTTGGCTCACCTCACTCTTCTTGTTGTCCTGAAACTTCTGGTACAGTTTACTTTCACACGATATCTCGAATGAGGAGCTAATGAAATTGCACAGAAGTCGAGGTCTTCAGACTTACAGGAGCTCTTATCAGATGCATTACGTTTCATTGGAAAGTTCTACGAACTTATCAAACGATCGGCGCTTCATACCTATTATTCAGTACTCTCGTTCACGCCATCGGATAGCCTCTTATACCGTCGATATAATAAAGACGCAGTGGACAACCTATGTAGCATTGAGGGTGCGCCAGAGAAGTGGGATGCCCTTGTTGCTAACACGAGTCATGGGGGACCAGTCGATACCATCAAATTCGCACTCGCCAGCACTCTCTTTGTTTCTTGTTCATATACAAGGTTAAAGATCTGGGACGCAGTCACAGGCATACCCATTTCCACGATCACAGGTGACAGGTTCGTGGTTGCCAACGACTTTTCTACAATCGCTTCATCCGATGACAAGACCATAACCTTCTACAACGTGAGCGGGAGCGCCAGTGGCACTATATTTACTACTTCGTCAAAGATTGAAAAATTGGCGCTCTCATCTGAAAGTAGCCGGGTTGCGGCAGCGTTGGCCGATGGAACTGTTTGGCTATGGGACAGCGGGAGTGCCGAATTATTAGGCAGCTTCGATGGATATAAAAGCAGCATATACCAGTCTCGGCTCGAATTTTCCCCTACTGGCACTAGACTCGCCTATTCGTCGGCGAACGTTATCAAACTGCGGGATGGGATTAGCGGGAGATTCATTGCCGATCTGCCATGCGGATCAAATCACATCTTCCAATTCTCGGGTGATGGATCCAGAATCGCTTCAGTGTCGTCACTATCAGATGACGGCTTGGCACTGTGGAATAGCGAGAGCGGCGGGCTTATTGCTGCCGCCAGGGAAGTTAATGCTCAGTTGCGCTTGGCAATCACGGGAAACGGATCTTTACTTGCAACCGCAGATCATAGAGTAACGTTGTGGAGCGAAAACCGTGGCCATCTGACCCAACTCAAGGCTCTAGAAGTCGCTCATCCACGATCAATGACCTTCTCACTGGACAACATACTTGCAATCGCAACCAACGATGTCATTAAGCTCTATAACGTCAAAACCCACTCCTTCATATCTACACTTCCGTTCGACGGAAACTCTATAGCTTTCTCACCAGACCGCACTCGTCTTGCCGTTGGAACTTACGGTAGTGGCATCGTACGCCTCTTGGATATTCGAGGTATCAACGCTTCCAGTCCTCCCTCAAAAGGAAATGCAACACGTGTCACTGCGTTGGCTTTATCACGAGACTGCTCACGACTAGCTTGCGGATTTGAGGACGGTACAGTCGAACTGTGGGGGACAAGCCCTACACGACGACTTGGCCGCCGAGCCCTCCGATCGAAAATGAAAGCTATTTTCTTTCGCATTTTCCGCCAATCTCGTCACGCGACATCGGTTCGGGCACTTGGGTTTGACCCCAATGGTGGGGTGTTCGCTTCTGGGTCGGAGAACAGGACTATCAAACTGTGGAATGGTGGAGATGGAACATTACGTGGAACCCTCAAAGCGGGTAGTAACGTGCAAGCGGTTGCACTCTCGAACAGTGTGCTGGTAGCAGCAGGGGGTGGCGATGTCACTCTGTGGAGCCTTGGCACGCTACGTCGCATTCATACCTTTAAGCAAAGCGGGTCCAAAGTGTCAATTGCAGAGAACAGTGCCCTTATCGCCGTCTCCTACAGCCTCCGCCATGAGAGCCGTGTCGCTCTGCTTGATGCGGTGAACCGCACAACCATCGCTACATTCAATTTCCACTCGAGCATTCACACAATGACATTCCTACCCGACAATTCGCAGCTCATGGTACAGTCCTTCGACGGCGACTTCCGATCACTTAACCTCATCACCAAGGACATTATACACGGACCTACACTCGAAAATCTTATTCAGCTCCCCAATACCCCACTTTCGCATGGTGTTCCAATTTGGCACTGTTGGGACGAAGAGCAGCACTGCTTTGTAGCATTATTTTCTCAACATAAGAGCCCTGTGCCCGTGTTATGGATTCCCAGCGAAATCCGTGTGACGGCATGGACCCAGGGATCGTCCATGATCGCCTTACGTTGCGAAGACGGGCGCATTATCATTGTACGACTACCTACCAGCCATGTTAGTTGATCGCCCCTATGCCTGCTGTTCATATGTACAATAAGTACCGAAATACAACAAAATGATGCCTTAAACGGCCGTGATGAACTTGCTGATGTTGTTGTTCGCAGCACCCACAACACCGCTCACCTTCAGACAGTACAGCAAATGGAATCTCACGTTTTATTTCTTCGATGATATCATCCGCAAAATCGGACTTTGAAGTAGGAAGAACCCTACGACCCCGTAGTACTACCAAAGCGGTGCGACTCTTTACATTAACATGACCTTCGGGTGTTGCACCGTTCCATCTGGACCAGCCGCACATGACAAGCCCAAGAAAAAGGGCGGTGTCAAGAATAAAAGGAAGACAGCGTTGAAGGTGGAAATGCGCTTTTCGTGATTGTCATCGAACATGCCGAACACTCCCTACACCACATCTTCTGGGTACCTGACGAAGGTTAGCAGAACTGGTACGTAGTAGCCACGCTCAGTCACTTCGTTCTGACTCAATCAGCCCTGGCGTTTTTTTTTTGTCGCAAATCCGTTGGGAGAACATGCAGCCTCACTCGGAGCATCTCCTTTCATTACATCAACAAATCCTACCAAATCGGATATACGGATGTTTGGACGGGGTTTGGGTGAGGAGACGGTGCTGATCTATCTTTCGTATATGCTGGGGTCGGTCATTTTAAAAAGAAATCTCAACGCCTTCTTGGATCGACGCGGTTTCCATTAGATAGCCCCAATGCCCTTCTGGAAGTGCTGCTAGATAACGGCATAACTGAACAAGTTCGGTTGTCGACAAAGGAATAGTTTAATGCCCCAAGCTCTCGGCCGCTGTGCCATTAGTTGTTGCTTTCAGAAAGTGTACTCTCACACCCGGATTCATAATACCGCTCTAGCGCTTTTGGATTCACCTCCGTACCAGTACATGAATTCAATATTTGCACTTTGAGGAACATGAACCGTAAACCCGGTTGCCCACTGCCCATGACAAGAGAAGCATGATTCCCGGACCCACCGTCTAAGTCCAGCCAGTGATGCGAATAGAGAGAATGGGCTCTTGAGATTTGCAATGGCAATGTCAATATCCTCGTTGACTTCATCCAAGGTGTAAGTTGTAGTAGGGGGTGTTGGATGAAGAGATTTTTGTGTTCGAGTGTCTTGAAACGGTCATATCAGTCGCGCAAAAAAGATCCAGGCCGCGTCTTTCAAGTCCACTGTATATCACATCCGTTCTTCACGAGTTGAATCGATCGCCTGAGTACGCAGAACCGGACGGAATCATGATTCTGGAGCAACTCAGTAATGTAACCAAGGCTGCGGTGGAAATTCGGAGGTTGATGGCGCTCTTGTTCTCAGTCTCGAGGAAGTTGAAGGAAATGGGTAACAAGGCTAAGCGACAGAACAAGTTGTCAACCTGTTGGTGCACCCGCGAGAGTGAGAGCCTTGACCTAGTGAGGCTGGGAGAAATGGTCGATTGATGGAGAACCGGCAGACTTCCGGTGATCGGCTCCGTGTTTGTATCGTCCGACTCCGAGAACGAGGGAAGAGATCCAGCTCAGACGACGAAGTCCAGTCTGTTAGGTGGCCACTCTGAAGTCCTCGATCACTCACTTGAGGGTTCTCTCATCTGCGTACCACAAACTCGCGAGTGCAAGAGAGGAGCTGGAGGAAAACAGGTATTTACAAGAGGGCGTATTGAAGAAAAGACTCAACCCAAAGTGCTAGGAGGATTTTACAGTCCATTTTCCCAGACGACGACGAGGAGCAACACAATTAGGGCGTTCTGGTGTGTATACGCGTTTTATCCCAGAACCTTCGCAGATTCCTAATTGTTTTATAGTCTCTTTCACAATCTCTTACCGGCAACTGCAGATCTCCCGGAGTCCTGCAAATACCATCCACCTACAAAGCCCGTGGAGGGAACATGATGATATCCCTCCTACCACTGTTATCGACACGCCAACCATTGTTACCGATTCCGCGTCTGTCGATGGGACAGACAGACCATCGACATCCACGGCGCAAACCACGGACGATGATGGTAGTGCGATACCAGTCCCTCCAAGACCCTTTAGCAAGCACAAGCAAGATAAATCGATGATAACCAATTGGAGGGGGTCGTGGTGGGCTGGAAACAGCGTCGACCTTCGCCTATGTCTTCAATTGACTCGAACGCGTCCTCAGTCACGACCGCGCCTCCCTCGGAACCTACAAGTTCCGGTCTTGCGGTGGTGAAGCAGCCCAATCAGGCGAAGAGGCGAAGAACGACCAAGAGCGCGTTTGGAACGCTTGGAATCCCAATTCTTAATCCAACCATTTCTACCACTCCAACGCCAACGACTTCTGTCACCGTACCTCCATCAACTGCACCCGCGGTCGAAATAAGTTCTACCGCGTCGACAACAGAGGAAATACCTGCTTCTACGTATACCGCATCCGTACATTCGAACATGTCACGTAAAACAAGTGCAACAGTTGCTTCCACCGCCTCCACGACAAATAACGACTCGTCTGTCGTTGTTCTCACATTGCCATTACTCCAAACGACGTTTGCAGTTCCTCTGGCACCAGCCAAACCGCATTTGACCGCAACAAGTGCAGAGGTTACTTTGATGACCGACGGGGGGAAAGGACCCGAATCCAGAACCCAGAAGATACGATCGCTCCCCTACGTTCTTCAAACAGAGTGGCATCTCCTGCACAGGACGTGTCTCTTGCGTCGTCTGCCTCGGTTCATGAACATGTCGGGTCTTCAGACGTACCACCTCTCAGGAACATACAGGCTCTTCCTAACGGGCCATCGTTCACGCCACAAGAGAGATGACGTCGAGTTATGGAAGTGTTCTGGTTGATCATGGGAAGTAGGTCAGTCCACAAGTAGCTGAGCTGGCGCACATGCTCATGAAACAAGCACAGGACGAAGGGGTGACCTTTCGCGAGAAAGACAACGAGAAACTCAAAGATGCTGTTGCCCCCACTTCCACGAAAGAGATTACAAGTTCGACGGTCGGGGACAAGGACAAGGAAAGACAAGCGTCTAGAGATGGAAGAGGGAATTTCCGCTCGTTGGCGCGCTGAGGAGCAGCAACAACACAAGAGAGAAGACCATCACTCCTCGCTGAGGCCCAAATTCCGGCAGCCCCGCGACGATGCAAGGACCGAAGCACCATTTTTGGTTCAGGAGTAGCAACTAGTACCAGTGCTACCACAGTTAACGTTTCAACTTCAATCACGCGATCATCTGTGCCATTAGAGTCCATCATACCAGTGTCGGCCAAGCCACCAACTCGATACCTTTCGAAATCCGCTATTTCCAATTCATCTACGTCCAATCCACGCTCGTCGGCTGCGAAGCCTGCAGTCCCGGGTTGGTCAGCCGCTAGACCCTACACCCACACTTCTCTTGCTCTTGCGAGCGCGAGATTGCAAGAGTACAGCACCTGCGTGCCCAACTGGGATCAAGGTCGCAGATCGGCAAGAGGTCAATAACTGCCCTGGAGACGCAAGTGACGATAGACTGGAAGAAAATGACGAAGAAGGCGATGAAGAAGGAAGCTTTACAGGTGGAGGTGCGGACACACGTTCGTTCAAATCCCGGCGGTCAACCGGCATCGATATCATCCAGGACAAATGCAGCTGTGATGGGTCGTTGGTTGATTTTGTCCCTGGACCTGGGCAATACGCAGAACGCGTCAGATCTACGTCGTCAGGGAAGAGCAGACGGCAAGGCACCACTACAGGCAGTACTAGCACCAGCAACAGTAACCGTCAGGCTATCGCTGGCGGATAGTCTAGGACGTCATTGCCAACAGCATTGTCGATTTCCGCGACAATGCTTCCTCCTTCCGCTACTTCCGTGCTGTGCGTCACTTCCGACATGCACAGACACGCGTACGCGATACAGTGCGGAAGCTACTCAATTAACCGAGATCCACGACGAGAGACAAGGTGCAAATCAGAAGGTGTACGCATTTCTCAAGCATAGGAGCAACAGGGCAAAAACCGGTCGGACTGAGCAACCTCGTCATGTTTCTTCGTTTACTGGAGGCTCTGCTACCATGGCCAGCGGCGGTGCTAGCCTCTCTGCTGGGGGCGTTGCTGCGATCCTTGGCATGAAGATTACTGGCGGTACCACCCCAGGTAATGAAGACGAAGTAGAGAAGGCCCGATGGTGATGATGGACCGGTAAATGTGGTTGCTGAGATCGAGAAGGATGTGGGGAGGACGATGCCTCTGAATGTGTTTTTTGTGATGGCGTTGGGGTATGGAAGCTCAGGAGGGTTTTAACCACATACATTCGGTAAGTGGTGCTGAACTTCTTTCATTCTCAAGAGGCGCTGACGATTGAGACTTGCCACAGACGTAATCATGCAGTGGGATACTGTCAAGACATGAATCTCGTTGCCTCAACACTACTACTTGTATTTGCCGACGAGGAAGACACCTCTCGCTGCAATTGTGGAGCGGATTCTCCCGGAAGACTTCTTTTCGCCTTCTCTGCTCCCTTCTCGGGCGTGTCCACTCGTTCTTGGATTACGTCCGAAAATACAAAGCTGTACTGTCACCTTAACGAACTAGACGTCGACCTTGCTGCCATCTGCTTCTCCTGGTTCCTATCGCTGTTCATTGGCTGTTTGCCAGTTGAGGTAAGTCTTATGTATCGATGGGTGATGTAAAGCTTAGCACTGATTGCACCCAGTCCCTGTTCCGAGTGTGGGACGTTTTCCTCGGCGACGGTTTAGATGTCTTGTTCCGCTTTGCATTTGCCAAGCAACGAGCAAGAGCTATTACGCTGTGAATCTATCCCTGCACTTTACGTCGCTCTGGAAAACTTGCCAACAAGAATGTGGGAAGCCGATCGGATATTACAGGTCGGAGTATTTCGTTTCTTGTGCGATGATGGGGACGTCTCATTTCGCTTCCAGCTCGAAGCCGAGTTCCGCAATATCCTTCTCCATACGGACCTCGTTCACGTCGAGCACCTCACGCAGCTTACTTCAATATCATAGAGTTCGCTTTCTTGCATCATATCTCGCAATTCCTAAAGGGCCTACTTGGGCTCGAGCCCACTCTGTTTCAATATCATATTGTTATCATCTCATGATTCGCGAATGACCTTTGCAAGGCCATTTTCTATGCCACGGTTTGTACAATAGTTCGAAATCCTTCAATACATCACGGTAGCCCTAGGTATGTTTCCAGTGATATGTCGGGTAGCACCACCCACTGCGATGCTCTTTGCAAGTGTTGGATTGGAATATGAGCAATGAGAAAGACCTTGTCCTATTTTGTAGTGGCATATACAGTGTGCACGAAGCTATATTTAGCGTATCGCTATCTTTGTTCCACTAGGCCTGCTCACCGACATCCAACCTCATCCAACATCTCATCCATGTCTTCACAGGTGCCCAGATCTGCCACAAGTCTCGACGGAGCCGTCTTTGATGACAAACACGATCCTGACCTTTCGATACCGTCTCAAGCATCTACCTCGCTACGACCGCGGCTTATCAACCATCTGGGCATTGCGGTTCCTTCAAAAGCTCCATCTACCACAAGCGTCTCTTTTGGGCTGGCTACTATCAATCACTCGAACAGGGAGGCGAGAAATGAAGATAATCATGGCAATCCGATTCAAACAGAAATCCCGCTTGTCACACCGAGACATCCTTCCATTGACCGTGGATATGGAACTGTGCAGAGGAGAGAGGCTGGAGGTGGAGTCGATCCTGACTTCTCAAGTCCAAAAGGAGCCCCAAGTATCACAACAGAACTCACGGTCGACAGAGTTGTGCAAAGAGGGGAGGCCAACAGTCCTTGTAGCCACATTATAATATCTCCTAGCAATTGCTACAATCCTGCATGATAATGTTCCCTCCCTCTCATCGCATTAAGCTACCAGTCCCTCCCTCT
>KN818405.1:0-17432 GCA_000827485.1 Amanita muscaria Koide BX008
AATATTCACTACACTCTTCTCTCCTCTTCCCTAACTCACTATGCTTCCCAACACTACTCGAACTTTATACCCATCATAATTCCTTCTAGGTGTAGTATTGTGCATGATGTATTATTTAAACTTTTAGTACATATACTTGGACTACCTGAGGCGCGTTTGACTCACGAGCGTCTAATTGTTCAACACATTCTTCCATCCCGTCCCTCCCATCTCACTTAACACTCTTTCAACCTCCGATTGTTCAAGGTTCAACAACACTCTTCGTTCTCCGTCCTGTCTGGCAAGACTTTGGTCTTCGACTAACAGCGCACGAGCTGCAACAAGCGAATCCAACACAACCCCCAACTCGCCCGTGGTAGGTTTACGAGATGAGTCTCGTTCTGAAGGAAGGACGTTCATGTATATCAGGTGTTGATTTTGAACCTGTAATGCAGTGGGTTAATTCTGGTATAACAGAGATTGGTGAAGAACCCCGTATCATACCTCACCCCACCTGATCTCGTCCACACCTTCGCGTTTGATGCATTTTAACATCGACGCGAGCATCAACCTTTCATGGAAACTACAGTCCCGCAAATACGCAGCGGTAGGACTATTTTGCATCGCTTGGATAACTTCTTTCACGTCTGCTGTCCGCGCCGTCTTTCGATTGAGCGCTACAAGTTCTACTGTCCGCCTAAAACGAAATCAAATTCTGCACTCAACTGCAGAATGCGAGTCGACAAACCTGCATATATCAAGCGCCCGTCTCGCATCACCTGTAATACTGCTTACTTTCATCGCCGCAAACTTGATACCGTCTGGCGCGATAACGTCTTTATCTTTCCCTTTTTCCAATCCTTCTTTGGCGCTTTCCAGTCTCGATTTCACAATTTGCTCCAGTTGTTGTGTCGTGTATGGTTGAAAGTTAATTCGAACCATGCCTGAAAAGAAGGCGGGGGTAGGAATTAATAACTACCTACGTTGACGAGAACAAAATAAACACGAACCTAGTCGACTCCTCACACGTCCGGACATCACTCTTTCAGGAAGATCCATCGTATTCGCAACAGCAATCACGATAAGTTTACTCTCCACCAGCGTGGGCCAATTGAAAAAGTTGTATACGACATCCTGTTTCGTAGTGACGAGTTGGTCAAGTTCATCCATGAGAACGATGCTGGTCATCCACCTTTAACTTTGAAATTGTAGTAGTCAGAGTCGAGGCACTGACCAAGCATGTCCGCCAGGACCTCTTCCTCTGCCACTACCACCACCGTTGAAATGTTGCGTCAGCGCTTTGAGACTCTCCTTGGCGCTGATGTTGAGGTGGCCTTCTTTGACAACGTCATAACCTGAGACACCTTCCCAAAGTAGAGTATATGCAGTAGAAGGTTCAGGAATCTTCAACCCGTTGATTTCAACGTACGTAAATGGGCTAGTTTCCTGTATATGGACAATGATTAGCACAACGAAAAGGAAAGCGAACAGCGGAAATGAGTTACATTATCTTGTGCCATCCTCTTCAGTTCTCTAACAACGGCGTGAACGGTTGCTGTTTTTCCGGTCCCAGGTACACCGGATATGTCTGGAAAACCGCAGGGATATTAACATCTACGTTCACACGTAGCGATTGAAATGCAGAGCACTTACAGATACATCCTCCACTCCCCTCTTCTAACAATTCTCCAACACACGTCAAAACATTTTGAAACTCTTCTTCTCTACACGGCAGCGCATCTGGTCTACTGCCAACGTGTAGAACATGCATAGCCCTCAACCACGGGTCTTTTGGAAGATGGGATAAATCGAAAGACATGTATGGCACCGGTTGAGCGGGCATCTGGAATTTTTTTGATGTTCCGGATTTTCGCGGCGAAGAAACAGAAGAACGGCGTTTGGAATGGGGTGTAGGTTGAACGACTGTCGTTGTTCGTGTAGTACGAGCGCGCTTTCGAGGAGATGGTGTTCGACTACTAATAGTCGAACGCCGACCGCGTTTTTTACGAGGTGTACGTGGTTCCATGCCTTCGCTGTCTTTGTCCGCTTCTTCTTCTTCTTCAGAGGATTGTTGTGCTTCATGATGGCCCAGGAGCAGCTCGTCGTCTTCGTTATCCTCAATTCCTGCATCGAAATCTTTGTATTCATCTTCAGTCCCGTCTCCGCCGCCATCTTCCGATTCCGATTCCGAATGAACTTTTGCCTTTTGCCTCGGCAATCGCCCTTTAGTGGCTTGCTTATTAGAAGACCGTGAAGGTGCAAGGGAGGGGATAACTTCCCACTCCGAGCCAATACCCCACTCCGTCTCGTCATGAGGAACGGCTGAAGTAGCTTCCAAAGCTGTTTGATGATGCATGCTCCAGTCAAATTCGTAGAATATTCCGCGCATAGAGTTGACAGCAAATCGACAATAAAAATGATTCTCGTTTTCAACACTAGGTGGTTCATTAACTTCTTCGTCGTCGTCAGCGACGCGCTTCCCAGATTTCTTAATTTGTTTCTTAGGTGACGCGGATCGCCGGTTATTCAAGGCTTTCGTGAGTTTCGAAGGCGAATGTTGAATTGGAGCTGTACTAACAGTACAACGGCCAACGATGGCTTCAGGAAACAGTATTTCGGTTGAAGAGAGGGAGTAGAATATCTCATTCTGTCCAACAATACGCGTTAGCATTCGCGTATTCTCCCAAATAGACTGTCGCTCACAGGTAAAGTCTCGCGATTAGCACGCACACTCGCCAACTCGGACGGCCTAAGGAGCCAATGTATGCGGATCCTCATCTTGCTGCCGTCCGTGTCCGCCTCACCCATTCTACCTTCAATCGTTCGAATGTCCCACATGGCCACTATAACCGCAATACTTGGTGGACGCTTCGTTTGAGACCATGTACTCGTTTCAACCAACACCGTATCGCCGACGCGATAAACCTGCTCCATAGTAGGCGCGTCTTTTTCGGATTTACGCGTCCCTTTTGGTGTACGGAACTGTCCCGCCTTTCTTTGCATCATTCTGAATGATTCAAAAAACCGCGTTTCGCGTTCATCGTCCTCTTCCTCGTTATAATTTTCCCTTTCGTCCGGTAATATATCGTGTTCAAGGTTGGTTGGACGAGTGTACACTGGTTCGCTGTTCCATTTACAAAGTAAATCATCCCGCTTCTCGCGTGAAGGAGTTGCCAAGGGTTGGAATCGTTTGGAACGGCGAGGAGTGAGGGGAACGGTCATTAAGTGTTACTCGATGACGTAAGCAGGATTACTAGTCCATTTATATCGACGAAACTCAAGTCTTACTACACGCAAGCAGTAACTGTAGCTGAGTTCAATATCTCATCTTTGCCTTATATACCAAAGATTATATTCTGTTCCGAGAACTTAATTTCCAATCTCAAGTAACTGTAACATAAGTATCTCGGACTTATAGTTTTGCCCCCGATCCTCCGAGTCGTAATCTTGCATGCTGCAGGCTCTCATCTGTACGATCCAAATTTTAACAATTGACTTGCACGATATGATATAATGCAGAGACACCCACAATTGCCGTCATACAGTCTGTCCTTAGGCACGGTAACGAAATGTGACTTGAGACAAGAAGCGTCCACCATCGATGGTACCACATCTCGAATTGAATTTGCCCCGATGAGACGCATGTTCATCTCGAACTCGTCCTTTACACATAAGGAAACGGTATCGTGCATGAGAAAGATCATTTTCTTACATGCATAATCTGAAAGGCCTTTTCTACACCTTCTTGACCATAAGCAGAAAGCGCATATAAGAATTGTCGCCCGACTCCGACTACGAATCTAGATTGAATATTCCTATTAAAGGACAGAAAAAATTGACGTACCAGCAGTAGCACCGAGCGCAATAGCTTTCAGGACATCGGAAGCTCTTCTCACACCGCCGTCGACAAACACTTGGAATTTTTCGTTCGGAAATTTGATGCCTCTTTTTTCACCGAGTTTCTCGACTACTTCAACCAAGACCTCCAGAGGTGAACGAGAAAAGTCTAGTTGGCGGCCACCGTGGTTTGAGAGGACTACACCGACCAAGCCCCGGTCATATGCCTCCAGAGCGTCCTAAAAGTCGTAGTATCTGGTACCTTGTGTTAATTTTAGCATTACTGACCTCCCAGGTTTGCACCCCTTTGAGAACCAAAGGCACTTTTAATCACGTCAGTCGTGTTCAAGTTTTCTGCATAATTGAATGAACTCAACAATGAGTGATACTCTTAAACCAATCAATGTCGTTCCAATTAAGGCTTGGATCAATGAAAGACTGGCATGATATTGTTCAAAGGACAGAGGAATCCAGGTATCAGCCTTACTCTCAGGGACCCTCCTGCACCTCGAGCTATCTCAGCGCTCAAATATTTTGAAGGAATCTTCCGCTTTGCACTTCATCCTATTATCCTGGCAAATTGAAGTTGAGTCGATGAATCATCACTACAGTATTCATTTACCTTCTCTCGGCGGCCAAGCTGCGCTGCATCGACGGTAATAAACAGGGCTTTAACTCCACGCTTCTCTGCGTGTTGCACTAGTTGCTTAGATAAGTCCCTGTCTCGTTGCACATATCTAATCCAGGTTGTCAGGGTGAACGAAAAACCAATTTTAGATTCTTACAGCTGCAGGAATTGAGTCTGTCCTGGAAGAGCCGCACCAACAATCTCGTTGAGCGAGCACGATGACATCGTCGGTATCTAATAGGGATGAAATTTAGCTAGAATGATGGAACACTAAAGTACCATTTGGATAATCCCATGTTTACCGGCGGCCCGAGTGAGAGGTAATTCTCCCTCAGGATGGAAGAACTTTCCTAAAGCAGCCGCGGACTAAGTAGCTGAGTTGAAGCATTTAAATATCCAGCAAACGCGCGCACTTACTATGTAAATAGGCATACTAGATTTATAACCCAGGATGGTGGTTGACCAGTCTACGTTGCTGACATCACGAAGAATACGTGGCCGAAACCAGATTCTGAAGAGAACACTTTCTGTGAAAGGCGACAACGAGTCATCGATATATGTAGCCCACCTATGGTACGCAAGACGGTTTTCCCGATACGTGATTTCGTCGTATGCAGAACCGGAACAATATATCCATGCCTGTTCTGACATCACCTGTTTTGCGATAGCCTGCACATGCCCATGAGAGAAATACATTGCGACAGCAGGAGCTGGTATCACCTCAAAATCATGTAGGTTCAGGATTTCGCTAATGAGCGGTCTTGCCGACATCCGCGCTTGGCGGGCTCTACCCTCGTCCGAAGATACGGCCTTTACGACGGAACTAGAATCGATAGGAGTTAAACTGTTCCAGCATGTGGTTAGCCGAAATTTGATTTAACTAGAGGTCTGCTCCACTTACCACTGTTTTTCTAGAGGAATGTTCTTTCTTTTGGCATCGGACGGATGAAGTGGTTCATATTCCAGCCTGAGCCAAGGTGTTAAGCATCTCTTGAGAGCGTAGACCACTCGGTGCTCCCACTCACGTAGTATCCTTTCCACTGAATTTGAGGATAATCCTACGACCACCTTGATGGAAGGTGCAGTGAGAGCGTCACGGCGTGCCTGGCACGTGGCCAAATGACCAGCACTTGCCTGGAAGGTCTGCAGGGCAACGATCAATGTCCTGGCAAATGCATTATCACAAGCTATACCCGTACCATCAAGAAAATCGGTTACATCGTATACCTTGCCTTCACAATGTGAAAAAAATCAAACGCGGGCAAAAACGTACTAACTGTACGTAATGCTCACCTTGGACGATTACCAAACAGCTTTCCCGCCTGTTATGCTTCGCAGGCTTTCTTGATATCAATTTATCGTTTCTTCCGCCATCCATTTGGACCCAGTTATTCTACAGAAGCTTGTCGTCCTCAGTGAGCCGGGGCAAAATATCTGTAAGGCACTGTTGATATTTATGACAGTTGGTTGGCTGCCACAAGAGTACCCGGGGTAGGATTTATGGGGAAACTGCAAACTTGAATTCATTCCTGGGGCGAAGGGGTGTGCCGTTGGCAGGCTGGACAACTGTCAACAACGTATAACCAGTTAGTCGGACATTTTCCCTGGGATGGTTTCTTGAAACTTGTCAGTTCAAATCGCATCATCAAACATATCCCCATTTCTAAACGATTCGCGGAGATCGCCCTAGCGATGTGGCTTCATCATGCAATAGATGCTTATCAGTGCAATTCTCAAAGGTTGTTATTTCGGATAATACTCACTCCGTTGCCACATTGAACGAACCACACTCCCAGATTGCTAGGAGTACAGGGCGGCCTGTGAGATGCCGTCTGCTTAGGAATGCAGACTTCGTTTGGCAGAAGTGAGAATGAGAATATGAGATGACCTGTCGACGTTTCAAAAGATCATGATTGAAGTATGCGCAGTGCCCTGCGTACGATGTGTGTGGACCATATGATAGGTACGCAGTATGGATGGCAGATATAATAATATCGCAAATACTATTCGCGGTCTAACAGTAGTAGTCTATTGCAGTGCCAATCCCCTGCTTTAGCACACCCTATTTCAAGTTGGATAGCTCTTCTACGTGCAATTGTAGGAGGAACGTACGGGTATATCATATACACACGTAAATAGCGGGCACATTGTCGTGCTGTCAATGCGTCAATTGCATCAATGTTGGTGAGGGGCGGAATTCCAGCCCTCACCAACATTGATACTAACATTTTTTACTGAGGGTGGAAGATTACGTGGTTCACCCACATAATCTTCCACCCCTCAACGCTGTCATAATCGCCGTCCCCACATTTGCTCGTCTTTCCCTTTCCTCGGCATACGAATTTTTGTCCACCAAAAACTGTTCATCCTCATTCCCCGCTGTCTTACTCTCGTACTTTGAGGATGGAAGGTGGAGGTACTAACGATGATGTATGTAGAGAAAAGATGTCTTGAAGGACGCCGTTGTTGTGCCGGTTGAAAAGCGCGCTAAGAAGCAGAACAATCTCAGTCAGCAATTCTCCAGGTGTGAGGGAGACAAAACTTACTAGCTCACTCGGCGGCTGAGGCGAAAGTCGGCTAGCATCAACCACATTTTCAGCGCGTACTAACTGGCTTCGTCGGACATAACAGGGACCACAGGGTAGAACGTTTCAGAAAAGTTGAAGAAGGGCGGCTTCGCAAAGGGAGTCGCAACACAAATATATGACTCACGCGTACACACCACCATCATCACCCTCGTCTTTCTTCCCATCATCTCCTTCTCCCCCGTTTTTGGCTTGAGACGCGTGATCTATCATGACACCATAATAGCCTTGAATGAAAATCGTCGAGCTGTTTGTTCCGTGTCGTTCCAGTTCTATGATCCAGTAAGTTCAGCGGCAGATCGCGATGCATTCCAGACCTGTTTCAATACTAACGTCCGACTATCGATGAATTGGTAAAGGAAACAGACGTGTTAGATAGAAGTACACTGAAACCTGATACGTATATACGGTATACTTCACAATTATTTACAACTACTTTGACACGAGTGCTCTCTTGTGGTACTACAGGTATATAAACGACTCTAAAGCAGGCAAGTTGGTCTAGAACACTAATCCACGCGAGGAGAGGGTATCAAGACGTAACTGGCCGCCTTTTCCCATTTCCGATGCCCATCCCGACACGCACCAGAGTTTCGAGTGATGCGCGTGCATTGATGGACAGGTCTTCGTCCCATTCCAGAGCGCCTTTTTCGAACAACACGACAATAGTGGACCCCCCTTACACAAAAAACAAAAGTACTCAGCCATCGATCTTTTCACAATCACAAAGGAGAGATAGACATACCGAACGCGAAATAGCCGAATTCCTGGCCCCTCTGCACTTGTTGACCTTCTTCTACCGTCGTCTTGATCGTGCCAACCATCATTGCACCAACGCAGACGGCCATCACGCGACCGAATTGCGGACTATCTATGGGTACTATCTTTCTCACGTTTTCTCCATACACGTCTAGCGATGACCTGATTGCTTGAGGCTGTTTAGATAAACAGGGCCGTTAACACCAAGCTATTAGGGATAACAACTAAATAACTCACATTGACGGTATAATATTCTCCAGAAATATACGTCATTCGACCGATCGTCCCATCCACGGGGGAATGGAAACGATGGTAGTCCTGAGGAGCCAACCTGAAAATGCCAAGTGCACCACCGGTGTACTTGTCTACTTCGTCCTTGTAGGCATCGCCCAACAATCTGCCGACGGAGAAGTCACGACCTTTGATCCATATCTTGGTCGCTTCGGTCACAGTCTCGAAAGTCATGAGACGGCAGTCCGCGGCACTGACGAGACGGTATGGGTCGTCGCGGTTTTCAACAGGTCGGGCATCAGGCTTTAGTTTCCTGGATCACAGTGACATGTGTGTGAGAGAACTGAGGACGAAGAGCATGGAGGAAATACACACCTATAGAAAAAGTGGTTGAACGTCTCTGAAAAGACGCTTGTCAGCAGGTTTGATAATAAAGCAACAAGCGAACTTACTGAAGGAGTCCAAAGGATCTAATATCTCATCTACATTGAGTTGGTGGAACTGAACAAACGAGGGTATCTCCTTCACCGACTCGGGGGAATCGTACTTGACACCTTGCTTGATGCTAAGGGATTTGAGGAGACGTCGAGTTCGAGCACTTTCCATGCGACCAGCCGCACCCTAGTACGTTCGCGAGCGTGAGATCGTCGGACAGGGCATTATCAAATACAGCGAATGAGACACCGCACACGGACCTTGTACAACAATCGAATACCGAGCCTGACATAGACTTGCATTTTTTCTTCTTCAAGCTGTCCCGTGATGCGGTTCTGCACGATGATATTTGCCGAGTTCTAAGAAAATCGTTGTTCATAAATCCGCTGGGAGCATGAATAAAATAAAACTTACAGCACCAAGCCTATAGTCCCCAGCTGAAATCTTCTCCCACATATTCGTATACCACTTCCTCTGTGCCTGACTCGCCGTAACGAAATTACCCACCATAATCCTATCAACTTGGTTCCAATCTTGACTAGCACAGACCGCCAGATGGGTGACAATATCCATCTCCGCCTTGGAGTTCAACCTCGGTCGATGACAGAGCGGACAATTCTTGACATTGATGACACGTTCAAAGGGTACCATCTCCGCCGACGTGCCAGCAGCACTAGCATCCGCATTCGTAGTTGACTTTTTCTTCCTTCTCATCCTCTTGAACCTCGACGGTTTCTTGGGCGTGGCTTCCATATCGGTCGCAGGTCTGGAGAGACTGTTTGGTGTTCCACCAGGTGTAAAAGAGGAAGACCCGTTCGTAGTCGCAGACGACGCTCCGCTTTCTTCTTCCTCGGACGACTCCATCACAGGAACAGTCAGCAACGGCATCTGGTTCGGCTCGGTCGTATACTGCTGAGGGGCGATAATCTGTTGTTGTTGTTGTTGAAATAACCCCGAAAGCGTCGCAGATCCCAACAATTGATGATGTTCCGGATTTTGAGGCGTCGAATGGGCAGGACGACCCGAAAAAGCCAAGCCTTCCAAGTTCACGAACTCATCACCGAGTTCTTTTCCCATCTTATCCATCGCGGATAAAATCGGAGTCGCACTCACACTCGACGACCTTGTTTCGTTCTCGCTCACGTCTATCCTCTTCTTCTCGCTCACAGGCTTCCCAAGCTCCGACTCTAAACACTGAATCGCCTCGCCTATTGATAAATCGTCCAGATCCATCTTCTTGCCGTACCGCTCGAAAAAGCTCTCGATCGTGGACCTTGTCAGCGTCGATCCGAGAGAATCGAGCATAGACGTTAGCTCTAAGTGAGAGATTGTCCCCGTATCGTCGGAATCGTATTGTTTCAGATATTGTCTCCAAAACCTCTGCCTCAACGCCGCGTAGGATTGGTATTTTGCGCGGATCGTGATGGAGGGTTTAGAGCCTTGAGCTTCCCACGATATATCCTTTTCCAGCATCACATCAAGCTTCATCTCTTTCATAGGATGATCGCCCCCGTAATCGGGAGCATATAGTCCTGTCGTTGGATCCGGTTGGGGTGCGGTCTCGACTAGAGATTTCACGTCAAAGCTCGCGTCTCCGATGAGGTCGTTCGAAGATAATTTGTCCCAGTCAAGAATTGTCAATTGGACTTTGTACGATGTTTCGTACCGACGGACGTGGAAAAGTAGTTTTTCGTCCCAGACGGGGTTGAGAGAGTGTCGAATTATCCTTGTGCGAAAGACTTTTTTTCCAAATGAGACGACGACGAAAGGATCCATGTCAAAGCCAGTTCGGGTTACTGTGCATACGTTATACGTCAAGATCCGTAGCCCAAGCTGAAAAAGACATACCGTTCTTGAGCCGAGGCAAATCTTCTGCACGTATGATTTCTAACATAACAATTCCAACGATATCGTTACCAGCTTCGAACTGGTAACCTTTCCTCTTCTTGCTCTTCTTTGGTATAACCGCTCCTGTGAGTAGGGGACCCTGAAGAGGCGGGGGCGCTGCAACAGTGGTATTCTCAACGCCTGAGGGTGTGTTAACAAGATTAAACTCTCCTTTCTCGTTTGGACTAGGCAAAATCGGAGTAGGCAACGCAAGTGGAGGCGCAGGCGTCAGTGCCTGAACAGGGCTTGGCGAGCTACTGCCCGTACTCCATCGTTTTTTGAAGCTGATTATCTTGTCTCTAGGTTTCTTCTTCTCGTCCTGCTGACTTTCTACAGAGGAAGTACCTTCCACAACGGTCGTAGACCTAGACGACGACGGAGAAGCGTCTCCCTGGGCAGCGGAGGTTTGTTTCTCTTGTCTCTTTCTAGTAAACTTCATCTTGGGTATAAACCCCGTCGCGCTCTTTGACGACGTCAAAGGGGGAGCGGGGGAAAGGGGAGCAGATACGGGAATGATCATCGACGGTGCTGTCGCAGCGTTACCGAGAGAAGATTGAGACTTTGGCGAAGTAGGACCACTAGAAGTAGGTATAGAGGAAGTGAAAAAGTTGGGCAAAGTGGCCGTTCCTGGCGTTTGAGCCTTTGCTTTCGCAGTAGGTGGAACAGGAAGAGTAGGGGTAGTAGGCGACTCGGGCTGAATCGCGAGCTTCGGGCGGGCGTCCTTGGTGGTGGCACTCTTCGCCGCGGCGGAAGCATGAGGAGAAGAGGAAGCAGAGGACACCAGCGGGAATTCTTCGGCGGTCTCGTCACGATAGCTTGGTATCTCACAAGCATCAACATCAGCTTCGCTCAGCCCCTCAGACACCGCGTCGCTTTCCTCGTCGTAGTCTTCAGCGGAAGACAACCCTCCGTCGTCTTGGTATGCAGTGATTGGAGGGATAACACCTTCTGTGAATTGAGATGACCGGATCGTTCCAACGCCTCGCGTCTAGACAATGGTGATCAGCGTTTTCTTTGCGAAATCCCCGTCTCTCATGGATACTCACAGGCGGTGCACTGACCCAAGACGCCCTGCCCTTCACACACTTCGCCTCTCTATTCTTCAACTCTCTATGAACCTCTTTAAAATCCATCAAATTCGTCGTGTTCGGTGGAGATACGAAACCAAGTTTGATTTGCACACTTCCCATTGACGGAGTATTCGCACGTGTGGATTCAAGTGGAATCGAAAACGGCTGTGGCAACCCGGTGTTTCGTCATAAGGATATGGCGGTGCCACCTGAAAACTGACCTTGTTATCGACTGAATCCCAAGCCAAACCCCTTTCCCACTCTCCTTCGCTACCTTCCTCTTCTTGATATCCCACCCCACTTGTCCCCTGGAACCAACCATCGACGCCGATAACAGCCGCCTCACCCACATACTCCTTCTTGACCAACATATCTCTATCCCAAACAACGAGCTCGACAGCACCTACACCGCCCATCCTTTCCACAACGGATAGATGGAGTGGAAAGTCGAATGTGCATTCTCGGATTGGGAATACGGGGTTTAGGGTGCGTTTGGATGTTGGAGTGGTGTGTTTGGACGAGAGAAACGACACGGCGACGAAGCTGATCAGATACGATAAGGAGCGAGGGCATAGCAATAGAACGCCACGAGATAATGTCACAAAAGAGAGTCAGTAAAAAGGACTAGAAACGCAAAACATCACGACTACGTACGGATCGAGACCGGCGCCATTCCGATCTTTAGGTCGAAGACCAGCACAGCTGACAACCTGAAGTCTTAGAATCACGATTGGCGTCTCGCCCGAAACGGGCGCCAGTGCTTGGCGGTGCCAACGAGCAGCCCGACCACGAACGTTGGTCTTGGCCTTGATAGCAGCTTTAGCAGGCAACTTGGCTGCGGTTTTGAGAGCTTTCTTGAGTCTCTCGCCGCTGGTCGCCATTTATGACAGAGGTGGACGAGGTAGAATCAAGAGATAAAGACACACACAAAGCGAATCATCAAACAGATACATTTAAGGTTCGATGCGGGTGCACTGCCATCACAAGAAATGTCATTGACACGCTCGGTATAATGTAAGAGAGGTAGGATATCAAAGTCCAGCTTTATCGTTGTCCGCGTATAGATGATTAAGATGACTACGATAGTCCGCAAGAAATATCCGAATTTTAGAAAATACTCATGACAAGAACAGAGCAGAGAAGACGACTCCCATAAGCGACAAGCCACTAATGGCAATCGTAGCAGCGTCATTGGAAGTGCCAGTCTTCTGCGCAGTGGGACCAGTGCCTGTGCCTGTGCCGGAGCCGCTGGATCCCGTTGGTAAGGAGGACTGGCCGCTTCCTGTCGCTGTAGAACCGGAGGCCGTTGGAAGAGCGGTGTAGAGCTTCGCGCTGTCGTATGTCGTGCAACTGGATGAGGCGGGTACCTTGGGTTGATACGGCATCGTTGAGATTGCTCCAAGAGATTCGGGAGGTTGAGTGTAGGTCATGACTTGACCGTTGCTCGTGTAAATGCCAGGATAGTCTGCGTTATCGCCCTGGCATGACTCAAAAGTGCCGTTTTGAGCATTGCTGGGAACGTTGTAGGCACAACCGATACGATCGAAGATGTGCTGGCAAAAGTCTGCAGCGTGTGCGTTTGCCGGATCACATGCCTTGAAGCAGAACGCATCCCCACCCATGAAGCTACACAAACACGTAAATTCAGCACCGCTATTGCAATGACACGGATTCCGATATACGTACTTGGTCCATTCGATAACCTGTTCCCACCCATTCGTAAAAGCGGTCGTGAAAAGGAGACCGCCCATTGGGTTACCACGCAAATCAGCACCGTGAGGGTCCAATTCACCTCCATAATCACCAGACTGAAGGTCAATCATGGTCTGGTCAATGAATCCAACAGCCGAAATGTAAGCGGGCGTTCTGATCCACTGTATGCCCTTGAGGGCACCTTGAGGAATCAGGCGAGTCCCACGGCCAGGCTTGGTGCACCATGCAACCATCTCGCCTTCCCAATCAGCGACAGTCGAATTTGGCTTGGCAGGAGCCCAGAGACAAAAATCTGGAATCACGTGAGCCTCTCCCATCGAAACCAGGGTAAAAAGAAAGCTCACCGTCGATGCTGTTGAAAAAACTAGTCTGGCAGAGCGAGTTTGGACCCTCAGTCGTCGAGTTGCACTGGTTGTAGCCATATTGAGTTCCACGAATGAGGCCTTGGTCGGTATCAACTTGGTATGGCTTGTGAGCGTATTCCACTGTCAGCCACATCGACCACAAAAGATAAGAATAAAGTCCTTACAATAGTGTCGGGGTACTGGAAATGTTTCGAAGCCAATGGGACGGGAGGGAAAGTGCCTGTAATTTGTTGCGCAGAGGCAATGGAAACGGCGATAGTAGCGAGTGATAGTAGACTTGAAAGAGCGACGGGGGCCATTGCGGCTTAAAAGAGTTTGTTAGAAGAGGATAGAGAACAGAGAAACCGAAAGAGTTTGTGGTTGACACAAAAATCTGTTGGCAACCCTGCTTGTCTAATATAGCCCCACTTGGGCGGAGTTGGAAACCACTCCCACGCAAACATGCACGGACCATCCTCGCCGCACACAACCAAAGTTGGACGACGTGGGAAGGTTTATTAATATTCTCAATCTAATTTCCACGACTCCATTTCCTGTACAACTTCGTCTACAGTCGGTCGACTCTTTGGATCCCCAGCGCAACACCGCCGGATGACCTGCCAAAGTTCCTCGCTAATTTCCGGCTCCGATGGACGCTCCGGGTCCCGGAGCATGTAGTGCTCTGGGTACTCGACATTGAAGTAAAGCTGCCAATGTTCAAAATAAAGCAGAAATAGGCAAGGATGTATGGCCATACTTCGTAAAAGGTTCTCCCCAATTTGAATATGTTCCAGTGTCGCACTTCCTCGACTGAAGGGTGTGTCGATGAATGTAAGAAACCCCGAGGAAGGATCTTGACATGGCACTCCGAGTCCAAATATATAATGTTCTGACGAGGACAATCGTAGTACCTTTCGCGAAAAAATCGTGTACGTACTAGGTCAGTAAGTAGAACGTCCATGGAGTCGAAATATTGGATAGCCTTCGCTACCTCAAGCATCTGCAATCGTTACAACAACCTTTTGACTGTTAGTCAACGGACTTACAACTCGCAACATCATAACAGAACTCGGATTTGATCGCCTCCATTCTTCGATTGACTCATAATTCATGCTGTCATGGACAATTTCTAAACTGCCTTCTTTGAACACGCATGATACCCGAAGAACGTAATTGCGGTCCAGGATTCGCCCCATGAACATTGACGTGAACAAGGGCTTAGGGGTGAACATTGTTACATGCTGTATTGCGGCCCAACAAGTAAGCATACTCACTGGGTACAACACAGCAAAGGCTAAAGGCCGAGATAAATCACCTGGACAAAACAGAGAATGCGGAAGAACTGGGACCCTTGCATGGACCTCCATTGCAAAACGCGCCGCTCTACATGCTATGGCTGTACTATGCTGGTTGAGGAACTCTTCATTGTTGATCAGCTGCGTCAAGGCACTCAACCATGAGTACTTGGGTCATCCACGCATACAAGTCTAATTAAATAACGTACGCAATCAATAAAGTCCACCAAAAGTTGACCGTCTGAGATAGAGCGTACTCTCATAGCTGCCTCAACATAATCAAAGTTGAGTAGGGAACACATGAGGTCAATTATCATCGCGCAAGGTGGGAGCTCCAACTGGGCTTTTGCTTCAGCATGATTAGCTATTAACATTTTCCTTTGCGCACCTTCGTCTCTCGGAGATGAACAAGCACTGAAGAAAGGCAGGCATCTAAATCCGACTTTTCAAGCTCGGCGTGTTCCAGTTCGGTTGCAACACAAAGCGTTCCTGGATGTTCAGCTAGACCTTGCTCCACCGGGACCACCGCAATGACCTCATGAGTGGGATGGGCAGCTTTATGTTTCGACGTCTCCTTGCGACACGTGAGATGCAACACGAAGTCTCGAATAGCGGATAAAATATTGCACTTATTGGATCGTAGTACTTGTGGCCAAGAAGCACTTTCAATGCTAAGCAATTTGGCTTGGATATGCACCAAAGGCTGTAACGCTTGGTGCAATTCTTCCACAGATAGTATATCAATCCCTAACATGACCTCAGGAAAGAAATGTTTTTGGTCACTGGCAGAAGACGTTGGATGTTATCGCTAGTTCATACGTAGTTCGACGGAATACACCCACCAATCAGGCTGTTCGAGATGTCTAACGATGAAAGTGGTGATTAAATCCAAGTATCGCCTTTTTCCAGCCCGTTTGCTGATATGATATTGGCCGGAGCGTGAGGGGTCTTGCAGAAAATCCAAGAACGATCGGTGATGAACCTCAATGGAAGGATCCAACTTGAGTAGAGAACGCATCCCACGCAACTTCCTACACAACTCTTTCTCGGGTATGTTTATAATTCTCGCGCAGATTTCCATAGGTGGGATCACTGTCATTGAGATGGATGAGGAAAGGCAATAAACATCCAATTGGGAGAGAATATCATTTAAGAAAGCCCAGTCTCGTTGCCGTGTAAGGATTTCCATGTACAAAGCATCCAGTTCTGCGAAAAGTGACTTTCCACCATGGGGCTTCAATCCCAGGACTATATCCAGTTGCGTGGGTGCCGAGTTGTACTCGTCATCGATGATTTTTATAAGGGTAGAAGCATATACGAAGTGTCCCGATGATTTGTGTAAGCACTTTCGAATTCTTTTGTCGCCTGGCCATGTCGGATCAAGGTCCTGTTCCGATGCGATCCGTGAAAATTCTGCCCTGAGGTATTTCTCAATGTCATGACGCGCATCATCGAGCTTGGCTAGATCCAGGCAGAGAGGTGCACACTGGAAGCTATCGATAGCCTCTTCGATATGTGCTTCAGGTCGGCTACAGATAAGGAACCGTAGCGGAAAATCGGGGTCATTGACTGCGTTTCCGATGATCTTCAGGAACCTCCGCTGGAGCTTTTCATCGACGCACTCATCAACGCCATCAATGACGATGATGAGGGAGGACAATTGCGTTTGAGAGGATGCCGAGGTCAGAGCCTGAAGGGGCCTAACAATAAGCTCTTGAAATTGAGTTTCGATATCTTTCCTCGGGAGATCTGGGCGTTCGTTTAGAGAATTGATGATGTGAGTTTTGACAGCGGGGATCAAGAGGGCTAGTTGCCAAGCTATCGTCGTGAAGAGTTTATTCCCGTCGTTGCGACTGGGATCTGACCTGTAGAAGAAGAAGGTAGCTACCACCTTTTGTCGACTGTATGAATGGGCAATAGTTTGCGCTATTGCCGATTTTCCGACCCCAGCGGGCCCGTGTAGCCAGAATATGCTCTCGCTCCCATCTAGATTGTCAGTCCAATCATGTATTTGTTCCAACACGCTTAGGCGTGTTTCAGGGTGGCATTTACGGTCAGGATCTTGGGCGGGAGAGTCATGAACGGCGTTGAGAGACACATATTTTTCCATAAACCTTTCCATGATATCTAGATCTGGTATTTCATCAGCATGACGACCAAAGAAACTGCGAAGATAGACGCACCGAATGTTCGACCGTAGTTACTCACATTGCTCACATTGCTCACCCCTACGTTGGTGATATGAGCGTTATCCCTGACTGTGAAATTGTGGGCGCCCTGGAGAGAAGTCACTTTGTGGGTGGTTACGTGAGCCACCGTTGGTCCGGGTGCGGTGGAGGTGCGGTTTTCAGGCGTTTCAGAATAGCCAGATCCGAGTCGCAAAGCGTTGAGATGATCATGTGATACATGATGCTGTCCTAGTGCAGATGCTAATCTATACGTCAGGGACAGGATCTGGTAAGATGACGGACACTCACTGAATTCTGTGTGGATTCCTCGATCCTCAATCGTGTTGTCAAAGACTTGGGTGCCATTGATTTGCTCCGTGTTCCAGGAAGTAGAAGCTGCCGTGGCCTCCTGCTCCGCAATGCGGGTGGTAGAAGCGGCTTCTTTTGGACGTTTCTGAGGTCTTGTATCACAGTTTTCAAACGGCTCGGTCCCTAAACCGA
>KN818405.1:17682-30057 GCA_000827485.1 Amanita muscaria Koide BX008
CTGATGGCATTCTAGGTGGGATAACGGAATGGTACAGCTGCTGAAAAAAATCAAGTGTTGATGATAAGAACTGGGGGTATGTATTCTGAGGCTGTGTGAGAGGCTGTGGTTCATCATGATTTTCCAATTGATCCTGGCTTGAATCCTGGTCGGCGGTTTGAGTAGTGTCGGGAAGCATAATGAGTGAGTGGGAAGAGGAGAGTATGCACAGCCCTCGTACACGCACAGCGCTCCAGCGCTTACTTGGGCGCTGTCAATAGCAAGACGTGGGAAGGACGCAAGAAACCCCGAACAATGTCGACAGTTTGACCACTTTATAGCTAAGTAGAAGACTCGATACCGACAAAATGCTGTGTCTAAAAATAGTATCGCGTGACTCGCCGGAAACCCCGGTAACGATTCTGCCCGCTGTGTGGACAAGTTGGTCTTGAAAAAGACCTTGCATTGGCATCGACAAACAGGGCTGTGAATGTTCAGTCATTTGTTATGTTGATCGGTTGCGTGATCATGATGCGCTTCGAAGCAGGTAATCGGTGGACTTCCCCCGCAAAGGTAGAAGGTATGAGTAAAGATTTTCTCTTTAAACGTAGCATTTAAACTTACTAACCGTCGACAGTGACCAACTCGAGCAGTCGTTACGCAAACGATATCGTTAGCATTATGGATTGGCTGATCGATCAAGTGGACCCTCCGTCATTCCGTTCCACAACCATGATGCAAGTCGCGCGTCATCAAGCCAACGCCATTAAAACACGACACATTCAATGGCTCTCTCATCCTCACTTTAACACCCATGTCGACCCCTTCGAAGCAAAAGGCGCTTGTACTACCTTCTCCCCATGCCCAATTCATAGTCACTGAACTCAACGTTCCCAAACCTGGACTAGGAGAAATCCTTGTCAAAGTCCAAGCAGCATCCCTCAATCCCGTAGACGGGCTGATCCAGAAGTTCAACGTTCTGGTCAGCAAGTATCCTGCGATTCTTGGCGTGGACCCTGCCGGCGACGTTGTGGCGTTGGGGGAGGGTGTAAATGGTTTTGAGATTGGCGACAAAGTGTAAGCTGTTGCCAATTCCAAGTTTGTATTCTCACCAAGTCATTGTCATAAAGGTTTTTCCAGGCCATATTTGATAATAGACGAGCAGCATACCAGCAATACACGATTGCAAAATCAGAGGTAGTGGCTAAAGTACGCATCTATATGAGTATATGAGTGGCAGCGTTGAAGTTACCCGCATTGGCGCTAGATCCCTCCAAACATGAATTACGATACAGTAGTGACATTCCCCTGCGCCGGAGGAGCTGCCTACCTCGGATTGTTTGATTCTCTTCCTTACGGTTTAGGGCTTCCTAATCCTCTCGTGGCCGGCTATAAGCCGAAAGCTGGACAGACAATCCTCATCATCGGAGGCTCTAGTACAGTCGGCCAATTCGCCATCCAATTCGCCAAACTTGCTGGGATCTCAACCGTCATCGTCACCGCATCGCAGAAGCACACTGCGCATCTCGTAGCTCTTGGGGCAACCCATGTTGTCGACCGGTTCTTGCCTCCCCAAGAAATCGAATTAAAAATAACCGAAATAATAGATAAGAAACCTCTTACAATCGTTCTCGACGCAATTTCGCACCCGGATACTCAAAAATTAGGATATGATTTGATTTCGACGAGCGAAGGTGGGAATATGGCTGTTGTTATGGACGAGGCGGTGAAAAATAAAGTCGAGAACAAGAAGATTGGCAGGGTGTCTGTGGTAAGGGAGAATCCAGAAGATAGGGAAGATATGAGGTTGCTTTATAGCAAGATAGGGAGTATGTTGAGCGATGGGACGATCAAGGTACGCTCTCCCGTTGTATTAGAAAAGAGCAAGTCTGACGCAGAGTACAGCCGCCCCGACTGGAAGTTTTGGGAAATGGCTTGGCAGGAGTTCCCGCAGGTTTACAGCGCATAGGGGATGGCCAGGTTTCTGGCACCAAGCTTGTCGTCCACCCGCCCGAGACACCGTAAACAAGACTAAAAATCGTCTTTTAACATCGCATGTATCATAGTTGTTTCCCTTCAGGTTTCGCAGAGAAAAATTGATCGTCTATGCATTCACAATCAACATTGAGCCAGTGCATCGACCTTGGGTTCCTGTTTAGAGTGATGGTTCCTGCACAAGCTGGTAAACGGTAGTTTTGATCCGTAGATGACACAATCAATATTGTCAGGTCCAGGAATTGTACATCTAGCTGTATCTCACCTTCTCTGCTCAACTCATTTGTTTAGTAGGAAGAGGCTAGCCGTATAGCGCAATAGTTGCCCATCAGACGATTATTCGCAACTAAATGATACTGACAACGAATGAAATCTAACGCAGAACCTGGTTTGTTCCACGTCCGGCGCCCGTACGCCTCCATTGTTTGCCTTTCAGACTTGCACGACACTTTTCAGGAGGAGGCCTGTTAAAAACAAGGCACGTATGTTGGTCACCTGGCTAAGTAGACTGATCAATAACAACACCAAACATTCTCGCGGTGCAGAAAAACTCCGATTTGTTGAAGTTTGCCTTCGGCGAGTTTCGGCACCATGCTGGAGCAAGATTGTTATCGAACACGAGGTCTTCTAATAAGCGGCTCCCGCCTTCTCCCGCCATAAGCTGGTCTGTTCATAGTGCATGATGTTTTCGCCCGCTTCAAGCGCAAGAAATTTGATCAATGGAAACGATAATACCGCACTCGGGTCACTGATGCTGCGGTTTCCAACTTTCATAAGTATTGTCCCAACGGTGCCCGGTAACAACCATAATCAGCGCTGGGAAGAGTTGGTCTGAATTAGTACAGGGACCATGAGGGAAGGCGAGTATGGATGATTGTGGCGGACAGACAGGATGGCAGCTTCAACCCGAGGCTGTACCAAATTGTAAGTGGAACCACAAGTTATCACTTACGGAAATGGCTCAATACTAGAAGCAGAGTTGCATTGCCTTTCAGTACGGTATCAAAGCTTAAGCGCTTCCCAGTTACTGCCAGAGATCACAGCCCGCCGTTGCTACAAACATGATAACTATCAAGTACCTTGCTGATCAAGTTTTCGGTCTCTCGACAACCACGCTATCGCCATTTCAGAAGAAAGACCAAGGTGTCTGCAATTTTTGCTGTTGAGTATATTTGGAACGAGATACGTGCTTGCGATTTATATATTTATATGTGACAGAACCTAATTTAAAGCGCCACCTACGACTGTGTTGATCATCAATATCATTTATTAGCGTTTTCCCATTCCAATATAAAAGCTGTCATGCTGCAGACAGCCTCTTCTCACACGCACATAAAGCCAGTTGATGCCCCCTTCCACGCACGTTCCGTCATATCATCACCTTTGAACCTCGATTCCCCTTCGTCTTGGTTCTAACTTTGGAAGACCTCCCCCTGGGGCTTTCCATAATTGTCGGTGCTGTGACCGCTGAGGCTGTTGCCCTTCACCCCAGAAATCGACCAGTGCAAGTGGCTTGGATCGCTCAACGATGGCGACCCCTACACTAGACTCGACATTTGGTAAACGTCATCTCTGCCGTTGGTAATGATGACTTACTTCAGATCTAGGTGCCATCTTGATTGGGGTCGTGGTCTCAGCGATGTACGTATCCCTTGACTTGCAGAGAACCGCCAGGCCCTGATCAACATACATAGACTCTACGGGATGACCAACATTCAGGTACCACATCCGGACCAACCCCATAGCAACTACTAAAGTTCCGTCAGACAATCCTGTACTTTTCAAGATACCCTAACGATGCGGAAAGTACCAAGACTTTCGTCAGTTACAAGTCTAGCTACGTTCGTAGCCTTAAGTTGACGTTCTGTTGATCTATAGGTGGCAATTATATGGTGCGTCAAGAAGTGTTGGAATTAGTTGGATACCTATCGTTGGACGTCAGGATGCTCGACACCTTTCACGTAGCTCTTAGTGAGTAACAAGTTGCGTCAACTTGAAATTGGTTACGATCTCTATCAGTATTAAAGGCCATCTACTACTACTTGGTTCGTTCAACCCTCGATATCTTCCGATTTCACTAGTTCATCAACAAAATACCAGATCACCAACTTTTCAGATAGCGATCAACTTCAAGGTATCGATGGTCACTGGTAAATCTAAATCTACCCTGAGCCTATTATAGCTACCGATGCTAATCACTGCACTTAGGTCGCTATACGTATGTTTGTTGTGATCTCCCAATCAGCCAAACTCACGTTGTAACGACTTCAAGGTATCTGTCATTGTGAATGTGGGTGCTCATGATAATCGATAACGTTGACACTGAGCCTTTTCATCAGCTTCTGACATCACTCTTGGTGCAAACGTACGCGGCCGATTCAATGATGGTATACCCGTGTCCCCTTACCCTGGATCCAGTTTCTTCACTGTGCAGATATTCCATCGTACGTAACATGCCTACATCAATTCTTTCGTCTCAGATCCCGGTAGTTTGTAGTCGCCGGCTCCGCTACCCTGTCACCTTCGGCATTGTGGGTGTCCGTTTTCACCGCACAATTCCGTGGCTCATGTTAAGGATAGGCCATCTTGATCGTCGCCCATTTTGCCTTTGGAATCGGTGAGTCATACACATCAACCTTGGTTTGGTACTGACGTGTCGAGGTAGAGACCGTCTCTCTCCTGTAAGAGCCTTTACAATCCGTGCCATGCTTATCATCACGCTTCTATAGTTTCATCAAGAAACAATTGAGTAGACTCTCTGAAATAATCGTAATTCTCCGAGTTTTTGCCTTCGTCTTGTTTACTCACTCTCGGCTAGCTGATCGCTCCCCTCCCTCTTGCGGTTTTCGCTGTATTGTCAGACGTCGCTATTGCAGCTGGACTTTGCGTACTGCTCCACGGTAATCGGAGCACATTCACACAGTGAGGCATCCCATCTCTTACCGCCGATATTTTTTGACCATTTCCCTAAAGTACCAATGCCCTCATAACGACTCTAATCGGATATGCCATTAACCGCTGTCTTTTAACCTCGTAAGTTCATTTATAAACCCAAAAATGTGCAAAACAAAAAACGCCGTTTCAGAATTGTTGCGATTATCGAGGTCATTGTAGTAGGTATCAGTCGTAAGATCCTCGTGTCAAGGTACTAACATCAAAATTAGTTACTAGTCTCACCACGTTCCTTTTGGTTCTTGGCCCTTGATTTCACTGCCGGCAAGCGTGAGTCTTTCGATTATACCATTGACGCACTGTTGACACCCAGTTCCAAAGTATGGGCAAACAGTATGCTTGCATCTTTAAACAATCGTAGAGCCCTCAGACGAGGCAGCATGATGCACTCGATGAATGCAATCGCGATCTCTCCACTTCAATTTTCTCAATATTCTGAGCCTCCTACAGGAGTAAGCATGTTCATGTTTGGTGTTAACCTGTTCTGACGTCATATTAGAGTCCTGAAGTTCTAGTATGATCGCCGCTAAATATCATGAAACGTCAATTGACAACTTTCAGGGCAATTCCCTGCATCAACTTGCAAGCAAACGTCTGGTCTCTGACACTGACAGCCATCCAAGTAGCCAGCAAGGGCCGGCAGGTATAGGAGGTCGCCCACATAACTGTGCGGCCTTACGCGACACCTAATGGATGCGAAAGATTGAGTAGACTAGAGATATTCATTAATCCGCCACTCTTACAGTGGTGTGAGGCACAGATGTGTGTGAAAGGAGGATGGAAGTAGTCACTAAAGGGTACGGACCGATTGACGCAGTTGGTCAGCTTACGACTAGTTGGACGGTAGTCTTAGATGAATAAACCAGGGATGTGAAGATCGGTGTATCATGTTGGCGCTGATGACCCATTCAAACTTTCAGATGTTTGAATAAGTGATGAACGTATTCGGCTCATGCTCAGGAGTGGGGATGGATGAAACGAAAACATAAAGGGAGGCGGAGGGAAAAGCGGGAGACCTGAATCATCTTTCAGTAACGAGCATCACAGCGCAGAGCCGTGCTAGTCTACCTGCTTTGCATTGGAAAGGAGATAAAAAATATGATGGCCAACGTGGGGATCGAACCCAAGACCTTCGCATTATTAGTACGACGCTCTAACCAACTGAGCTAGTCGGCCTCGAATATCGCGGAGACACCATTATTTAATTGAGAGGAGCTGTACCACAATTCGGCCGACTTGGCTACACCGAATCCGATGCGAGCGCTTGCGACAACTAGAAACTTCAAGCGCCCACTCTGCTGCCGCCAGTACATCACGTTCCCAAGAATGTCTGGACAGGTAGAACTTTCAAAAGCCAGTCCAGAACGCGTTGAAGAGCTTCTCGAATCGCTTGCGGGTGTCAGAGAGCGCGTTCAAGCTGCCTATTCTTCTACCACTCCATTCGAAAATCCTCGGCAAAGGCAGCCGACATTACTCGCCGTGTCAAAGTACAAGCCTGCATCAGATATATTGGCGTGTTTTGAATCCGGGGGTCAGCTGGATTTTGGAGAGAACTACGTTCAAGAGTTGGTTGATAAGGCTCAAGTGGTACGTTATTCACATGGTCTCTTTTGCCACAAACTCACACACACGATAGCTTCCTGGGGAGATTAGATGGCATTTTATTGGAACGCTACAATCCAATAAGGCGAAGACTCTTGCTTGTCTGTTTACCTCTTCCTCGTCCACCTTCTAATCAACTGATCGACTGGTGCTCGTTGCTATAGCAATTCCCAACCTCTATGCCATACATTCGTTAACATCTATCAAAGCTGCAACCGCACTCTCCAAATCGATTCCTCCAGAGCGTAAAAATCCCTTGCGAGTCCTCGTTCAAATCAACACTTCAGGCGAAGACTCAAAATCAGGTCTCCATCCTCTTTTAAAGACGGAAATAGAAGATACCAATACGGATACCGAGCTCACACAATTAGCGAAGCATATCATAAGTCAATGTCCGCATCTGCGGCTTGAAGGTCTCATGACAATTGGCGCCATTGATCAGTCTCACCAAGCCGCTGAATCAGGAAAGAATCTCGACTTCGAACGTCTGAAAGAGACGCGAGATGTGTTACAAGAATGGCTAATCAAGGAGTTCGGCAATTCGGACATGAAGCGTTGGGGAAGTGAAGAAGATGGTGTCTTACGCTTGAGTATGGGAATGTCAAGCGACTTCGAGGCGGCTATCAAGGCTGGGGCCGATATCGTACGAGTCGGGAGTAGTATATTTGGACAGAGACCGCCAAAGACGAAAAAGTAAGCACCCATTGGTCTTGATATTCTCAACTTGGTGACGATGCTTTCTCTCTTTAGAGACTGACCGCCTCGGCGTGAGCCTAGCACTCTTCTAATTGTACCACCGGCCTGGAAATATAGAACAAAGCTATTTGCCGCATCTCAAGTGTCATCTTAAAGTGATCCCCGTCCTGTAGAATCCGACCGTATGCGACGGAATCGTTCAATGTCACATTACTGATAGCAACAATTGAAAATTGAAAAGAATCGCATTGGTAAAAGGCCCATCGCTAGGACGGCCCTACGAGTGGTCCAATAACGGTGATAACGCAATTTCAATTGAGCGAATATTGGTGGTTACCCACTTTGACGCATACCTTCCCAGAAGCGGACCTGCAGTTTCCTTGGCACGCTCCTATCAGACTGCAAACCATACGGTTATAAGTATTAAAGTTGTGAAGCGCAGAGGAAGGGAACAAGGAAACAACTACTACAGAATCACCCCAGCTGAGATTGCATCAATTGCGGCTATGAAAGTATATGCAGGTCCGCAACATGCGGTTGAGTACAAAGTTTGATCTCATTGTTCGGACAGTAGGAGTAACTTGAATCAATACATCATAGACGACAATATGTAGCCTTTTTGTATGCGTTCACTGACTATGGAAGCGCCCCAGGTCTACGCATGGCCCGTAGCAGAGCACAGGTAAGCGCTGGTGAGGCTGTGCAGTCACGGTCCCAGGAAGTGCGCTACGTCTCTCTTTCTCGCTCATTCAAGCTATGGCTCCCGCCCCCTCTCGGATTGCCAGCCCTGAACCGAACCCAGACCAAGCAGATGAAGAGCATCAGCCTCCGGTTCAGCGTCAGAACACGGTCTTTACGTCAGCGCTTGACCTTGTTCAGCAACTTTGCCACTCTATTCTGCCTCCAGTGCCCAGTCATGGTTCGGAATCGGATGACGAGGTCTCTCCTTCTACTCGTGGGTTGTCCTTCATGCATTCATGTTTGGTGCACGATCGAAAACTTGATTGTTTACCGTTAGCGATCCTTCCCGGCTCATATCCCAAATCTAAGACATCGAGCCTTACAACTGACGTATGGTTGGAACACCCCGCGAGCCCTTCAGCATCCGACGAGGCGACGCACACTCACGGAGCATGTGCCGCAGCTACACAGTATGGAAGTCCCCCAAGTCAAACACCTTCAACTGCGCCTGGACTTCCGATCAGCGCTACTGCCATAGAAAATATGGGTTCCGCTCTGCAAGGTGCCCACAACTTCACCGTTAGGGACCGCGCTCGTATCACGAATATGGTTGGAGTAAATAACGTGACCAATTATGGGGGAACAATCGGTGCGCTCGTTACCTACAATCCGCTTCTCCGATCCGCTGACTAGCGTCCAAGACCTAGACGTCATGAAAATTTTCATGGAAGAATTCGTCTCATTTGACGCCGTTCACGACTCTCCAGTTCAAGATCCTACTCGCCAATGCCATCCTGAAACACGCAGAGGCGTTCTCAAACAGCTGCAAGATTGGTTTGACGACCCTGACGCAGATGAATCCATCTTCTGGCTACATGGTCCCGCTGGCGTTGGAAAATCAGCAATAGCTCAAACCATTGCCCGCTCACTTAGCCGAGATAAGGTGCCGGCTACCTTCTTCTTCTATAGGTCGGACACCAGTCGCAATGACGGAAATCGACTATTCACAACATTGGCCTGGCAACTGGCACTCTCGATCCCTGGTTTCAAAACTCACCTCATTAATTCTCTAAACGAACGTCCTGATCTTCCGAGGAAAGATGTTGAAACCCAATTTGAAGAGCTTATCGTTCGGCCTCTCCAAGCTCTAAATGAGATTTCGTCTCAAACGCCATTTCCAGCTCCAGTCATCATAATTGATGGAGTCGATGAGTGTGTCGACGAAAAGCTCCAGCGGAGAATCCTCAAAGTCATCGGAAATGCAATCAATGATCGTCGTGTTCCTCTGCGGTTCTTAATTTGCAGCAGGCCTGAAGCACATATCCAGGAGACTATTGATAACTTCCAATGCCCGACTTTGCCCCTCGGTCTGGCCACGCTCGACGATGCATACAAAGATATCGAAATATACCTCAAGGCAGAATTCTCTCGCATCGCTTCCGAGCAAGACCTTGATCCAACATGGCCAGGCGAGGAAATAATCCAGAAATTCGTGTACAAATCATCCGGGCAGTTCATATATGCGTCTACCCTGATTAGATTTATCGACGACGAGTATAGTTGCGCAACTACGCAACTGGATATAGTCCTTGGATTGAAGACATCTGAGGCAAAGAAACCGTTCGCAGAACTGGATGCGTTATACATGGAAATTCTTAAACGGCAACCGGACCGGAATTTCTTAAACGATATTCTCTCACTATTCATCGGTTGTCTTCTTTCAAAGTTCTATCCAATCGTTGCTATCAAAAGCTACGCGATAGTTATGAATTTATCTGAGAAGGAGTTATGTAGGAAGTTGCGTGGGATGCGTTCTCTGCTAAAGTTGGATTCTTCTGTTGACGTTTATCATCGATCGTTCTTGGATTTTCTGGAAGACTCCTTACGCTCTGGCCAACATCATATCACCCAACAGGCTGCAGAAAGGCAATCCTTGAATCTAATCACGACTTCCATCGTTCGACATGTCCCTATAGTATTGGAACAGCCCGATTCGTGCGTCTATTCCATCGAACTAAGTACCGATAAACTACCTATAACATCTGGCGTCTTCTGCCAGACACGAACTGCATTTTTCTCTTTCGGTCTGTCTAGATCGGTGTGCGCTGTCTGTGGAAGAATTACAAGAAGCATTACATCCTTTGATGCAAATCCAAGTCAAATTACTCGGCATGGAAAAATCTTGGCAGCGATTACTACCATGCAACAAATGCAATATTTTATTCATTATTCGGAACCTCCTGATGTATCTCACGTGTCGCCAGGAGGCGTCGAAACATGAAGCTGCTCACACCGCTCAAGTGGTGGAGCAAGCTCTAACTGAGCATGCAGGATCGTTTGGTCCTCTGACGCCATTTGTTGCAACTGAAGTAGAACAAATCGTGCTTGAAAAGTCAGATTTAGATGACACCCCCTCGTCACTGCTTGTTCATCTCCGAGGAACGAAGGTGCGCACAAGAAATTGTTAATAGCCAACCGTGCTGAAGCAGAACCTTAGTTGGAGCTCCCTCTCAGCGCAATGATAATTGACTTGATCTGTTCTCTACTCAGCTTCGATTATGTTGAGACAGCTATGAGAGTTCGCTCCATCTCAGACGGACAAGTTTTGGTAGACGCTATTGATTATGTAGGTGATTTAAAGACTGGTATGCGGTGCACCGCATGACTCATCGTTGAGTGCCTTGGGACAGTTGATCAACAATGGAGACTTCCTCAGCCGGCATGGTACAGCCATAGCGCACAGAGCAGCACTTTTGGCATTGGAGGTTCATGCAAGGGCCCCAGTTCTTCCACGTTCTATGTTTTGTTCAGGTGATATACCTCAGCATTCTATTGTGAATGAGTACCCATTAATGGTGAGTGGGCGTGTTTGCATGTTATTCCAGTATCCGCGTGTAAAATGTTCTTGCCTAAGTCCTTGTTCACGTCGACGTTCATGGGGAGAATCCTGGACCGCAGTTACGTTCTTCGGGTATCATGGATGTTCAAAGAAGGAAGGTTACAAGTTGTCCATGACAACATGAATACCTGTCAGTCATTCAGAGAATGGAGGCGTTCAAACCCGGGTTTGGTTATGATGTTGCGAGTTGTAAGTCTGTTGACTATCAAACAAGGGATTGCTGTCGTAACGCCTACAGATGCTTGAGGTAGCGAAAGCTATCCAATATGTTGATTTAATGGATGTTCTACTTCACGATATATTTGACCCAGTACGTACACCATATTTTCGCGAATCGTGAATGGTACTAGGACTGTGCTGGTCAGCGTGAGATATTTTTGGACTCGGAGTGCCATGTCAAGATCTTTCCTTGGGGAGACATACTTCCAATGACACGCCTTTCGGCTGAGGAAGTGCATCAAAGGAACATATTCATTTTGGGGTGTACCTTTTATGAAGTGCGTCCATACCACTTCTGTCTCTTCTGCTTTGTGTTGAACGTTGATAGCTTTACTTCAATGTCGAGATAGAACAATATCGGGACATAATCTACCAATCCCAATTCGAGGACGACATGATCCAACTCCAAGGCCCGGAGCCTCCATCAGAGCCGGAAATTAGCGACGAACTATGGCAGGTCATCCAGCGGTGTTACGCCGCGGATCCAAAAAGCCGGCCGACTATACAGGAAGTTGTGCAGGAAATGGAGTCTTGGAAAATAGATTGAGAATATTCAAAAATGTAGCGTAGTAGTACGTCATGGAATTGGTATGTTATAGGTTCCAGGCCCGCATTTCTGTTAAAAGTCCTAACGCAGAGGTCTGTTGTTCATGAGATATAGCCTTCAAGATACTCGTCGCCGTTGCCGTTTCCAGTCACATAGTTTTCTGAAACGGCAAGCTGTTCCTGAGGTGTGTGACCAATTGTTTTACCCGTTCAAACACCAATAGCTTCCTCAATGAACGTCAATATCCTCGACTCATAACGCGTCAGATGCACCTCCACCTCCTTCTTCGTCCAGCAGTCCTTTATTTATCTGTATCAGAGGTGTTTACTCCGTGTTAAGATTCTACTTTCAGGGGTCTACTAAGTGCGATCTGGAGTAACGTACTACATCGAGCTTGTTCACATCTTAGGGAAAGTGAATATTATGATCTGGGGCGATATAAGTATATGTGTGTGGCAGCAGAGTAGGGCAAGGTAAGACATTCGATCTACTCAAGTACTCACCGTCGTGTGAATTGAACCACCTGATTACGTTATCAATCTTGTCCTCTCACCAACCAAGTCAACCGAACTCCCACATAGGTAAGCTACATTGTACCGAACGATACGGGCCACCGAACGCATACAATGTATCGATTGGTACGGGTTCGGTGGACGCCACCGAAGTTGGATATATAAGGTAACTACATATGTACTGTATGATACGGTCCCACCGAATTCGGTAGGAGCCACATTCGGCCCCGGGAACATCTATAATGGCATCGGCACAATGTCTCGGGGCCGAGTCGGCCCAAATCCAAGTAGTA